>JANHFR010008100.1:199543-211074 GCA_032468015.1 Mimophis mahfalensis | reverse complement strand
CTCGGGATTCGAACCACTGAACTGCCGACCTTTCTGATCGACAAGCTCAGCGTCTTAGCCACTGAGCCACTGCATCTTACCTGTCTCTAAAAAGGTACTGCTTTTATCAGTACTGAATTCTGGCCTACTTGCCAGATGTGATGGCAAGTGATGGCCTACTTGCATAACCATAATTTTATAAAATGACAGAGGTGAAGTTTATTGTTTTCTTGGATTTTGCTCTTTGTATTCTTTTAAACTTAATAGACATACTGTCTACTGTCTGTGTAATGAGGAGTATAAGCCACTGAATCTTTTGAGATGAATGGTATAAAATCCTGGTAAAATATATAAATAAACAGCAAGCAACCAGATGCATAATTCTCTGCCAACAGAACTACTAGTGCTTATTGTTCTCGTACTGTAATAAAAATATCTGTTCTAACTGTTAAGTGCCATGAGCTGGAAATTGATTAATAAGTGAACAAACTTACTTCCTTTGGAATAGCAGATTCATAATTTTTAAGATCTCCAGTGCTCAGCATGCTTTCTGGTTTTGTAGATAGCTCAGAAATGTCAGGTTCTACAAATGCTGCCATATGTGCTCTTTCGTTGAAGTAGCTCTGAGTGCATTGTTGCTGATTTGTTAATATTCCGCAACAGCTAAATTATTTGCAAGAACCTTCCTACCTATTACTTTAAAAATATATATTCTAAGTGTGCTGATTAGAAGTTTCCTAATGTGTTATTGTAACAGCTACCCTGTAATTTATTCAGCTTCACATTTTAACTGTATAAGAGACTTTGTGAAAAAGTAAAAGCAGAAAAGCAAACAAATCTCAGATATATAATACATTTAATCTTCTTGTAAACTACAAATACTATTGATTCCATTTCTAATTTTAGGTTATTTTCAGGATCATTCATTCCTTGCTGATTCCAACCGTGTCTGCAAGATAATATGTTTCTGGACTTTCTGGAATTTTTGGTATTCATATTGGCTATTACATCTGACGTCCACATCCTTTTTTGAGCATGATTTTGGCAACATTTGTCTTCTATTGGGTTACATTTGACTTTTGTTTTAAATAGGCATCCTGTAATGTAGGAAAAGCCATGCTAATCTCCTCTTTGCTGCTAAACTGCAATGCAAGAATGCTCAATATATTCTTCAGTTATGGGGGTAGATAGATCACTCAGCATTCCTGCAAGCGGCACAAGAGTATCCTTATTTGGTAACAGCAGATTCACAAATAATATCATAAAGTCCTTTAAAATCACCCAGGGATATCTGTATTTTCCTGAGACGATTATGTGGAATACATGAAATATATAAAAAGTTCTGCAGTGAGTCCCTTGTGAGCTTTTACAACAGTAATAACACTTCATTAAGGTTAGAAGCTGAATACTTACATTTTTCCATTTATTGTCCACAGGCTGCAGTAAATTAACTGTTGTTAATGTCAATGGCTGAGCCACCGAATCCTATTTTAAGAAATATATATATAAATCTACTTTTCAAAACAAAACACGGTAGAATAATAAATCGCAGAATTAGTTTCATTTAGGACTATGTTAGGATAAACTTGTTAAAAGTCCTGATATAAAATATATAAATTCTAGAGAATTTGACTGAAATTATTGAATATTTATTTATTAAAAGATGAAAAATATTAACATCCTTTACTTTAAGACATAATTTTTTGAAAACTCAAATTATTTTTTCATGTGTCTATACTTCTGGTCAAAGAATACCAAGAAAATTTTTGTTTGTTTTTTTCTATATTCTGATCAAAATTGCTAGTGGCACATGAAAAAATTATCAGACTGCTAGAAAAATGGAGTGAGGCTTTCAGTTAAGGTCAAAAACATCTCTTGAAGCAAAAGTTAGCACATTTTACATATCCTCCAAATGTTTACTCCGTCATCAAGACAGTTTGAAGTAAGAGAAAATGCTCTAAAAACTCTGCTTTGTAAAAACATTTTTGAGTAATAGCAAGAAAAGCAAATAATTTCCCTATTGTGAAAATAGTCTATTGCAGACATGAAGAATAATGATTTTCTAGCGGACTCATTTTGACTTTTCATTAGATTTAGAAGAAGAAAATTTTGAAACTGCATTAAAATTCTATAAAAGTTCACAGAAAAGTTTTCTGACTCCTCCCCTCAGCACTTTGAAGGATCACTTTGCATATATCACTTCAACAATCAGTGAAGAGGGTTGTTTTTTTTAAGTAAAGTAGTAATGAAATTTCTGTACATTTATAAATGCTTTAATAGTATATAGTACATGGGTGTCAAACTCGATTTCATTGAGGGCTTCATCAGGGTTGTGCTTGACCTCGATGGGCCAGGGTGGGCATGGCCAGCTTGATGTCACTTGTGTCGGAATCATCTGTGGCCAGAGCGCTCTGCCAGCAAAAATGGGTTCCCGAGCTGTGTTTTCAGCTGGGGTGGCTTCCTGCAATCCTATGCCAGCAAAAATGGAGCTGGGGGGGCATACACGGCCCTCGTGAGCTGTGTTTTTGGCTCTGATGGCCTCCTGCAGCCCTCTGCTAGCAAAAATGGAGCCCCTCTGAGCATCAATTTTGCTGTCAGAGGGCTGCAGGAGGCCTTTGTGGCTGAAAACGGAGCTCACAAGGGCTGCACACAGTCCTCCCAAGCTCTGTTTTCAGTGGCAGAGGCACTATGGACCAGACCTTTGCTGATTCCAGGTCAGGCCAGATTTAAGTATCCACAGGCCAAATCCGCCCCACGGGCCTTGTGTTTGATATCCCTGATATAGTTCAGTGTACTATCTAAGCAAAATTATACCATAAAATGTAATGCAAGTAGGGAGAGATATTCAAATATAAAAGTTACCGTTGTAATATGAGCTGTTTCTGTAGTAGAGTTTGTTGTGTTTTGTGTGGCGCTCATATGCATCTTGCTGATATGAGTATTTAAGCTGCCTAAACTTTTGAAAATACAGCTACACTCTGTACAATTATACATAGGGCCATTCTTTACCTTTAGAAACAAAAGAAAGAATATAGATTAGTATATATGTACTTACGTACAAATATTATTACATATGTTATTACATGCATATTTAACCTACACTATTTTATTGCGACTGGTTTTACTCTAAAAATAATTTAAATAAAATCAATCCTATGTAATGAAACATCCCTTTTGTTCTTGAGTTGCCAGGATTGTCAAGCAGGCTATGATCAAAAACAGAGGGGTTTGAAAAAGCATACTGCATGGAAAAGAAGGCTGGCTTCAGTATTGCAGTATCTACTTCACATTTTTCTGACAGCGTCTATGAAAATTTGCCACAGCCAACTGGCTGCAGGACAACTCACCAAGGCCATCTCGCTGGATAAGAGTTACAGTAATATCAAAGAAACAGTGGAACAGAAACATTAAAGAAAGGATGGGAAAAGAGTGATGGAATGAAATGTGGGTGGCAAAAATTAAAATAATGTTTATTTATTTTAAATAATTAAACAGAATTGTTAAATTGTCCCACAATGAGTTGTCTCGTGGAGAGTTGGTCATGGAGAGTTTGCCACAGCGAGTTGGCTATGGCAAGTTGTCCCATTCCCACCTGAGATATGACAGTCACCATCCAGCAACGAAACAGACTTATCATGAGAATGGAAAAATTCAGGGTCCAAAAATTTCCCAGGCATTATATTGCAAACTCTTTTGGATACATGCTACATAGTAGCATAAATAGAAAAGGACTGCAGCAGGCTGTCCATCAAGCAAACTCTTCATTTTCCTGACCATATGTTGCAGCACCCAAGGAAGATACATTGTAACAGAAGACAAGAAATACGCACGGAAATTCCAAGAGTAAAAATAATGTACAGGTAACCCTCATTTAGAGACTATGGTTGGGGCCCGCAGCTTGGTCATTTAAGCAAAGCAGTTGCTAAATGAAACCATAACTGTGCTTATGATCTTACTTCAGCTTTCAGATCGGCTTTACAGATCTGAGGTCCTCAATGTGAGGACTGGTTGCAAAGTTACTCTTTTATCACTATCACTATCATAACTGCTAATAGTCACAGAATAATGCAGTCACTAAATAAACTTATACAGTGATACCTTGACTTGACAGACCCTCATTAAATAGAATGTGGATGTGACACATTAAACTTGTGTTCAGATTTCATTTTCAAAATAATGTCTAAGTACTGTATTTTTTTGAACTATAAGACACACTTTTTTCACTAAAAAAAGTGGGTGGAAATGCCTGTGTGTCTTACACAACATGACCCTCTTTTTGGCCTCCAGAACCCCCTGCATGTCCCATTTTTATCTTCCCCATCCCCCAGAAGTACTCTGCGAGCCAAAATTAGGCCCATTTTTGGCCTCCCAAACCGTCCATGTGTCCTACTTTTGCCTTCCCCAGTCCCCAGAAGCACTCTGCAGGCAAAAAAAGGGACCTGGGGAGGGCTCCAAAAGCTAAAAAAAGGTCCAATTTTTGGCCTGCAGAGTGCTTCTAGGGGCCAGGGAGGGCAAAAATGGGATGTGCTAAGGGTTCGGGAGGCCAAAGACAGGCCTGATTTTGGCCAGCAAAGTGCTTCTGGAGGCCAGGGAAACCAAAACAGGATGCGCGGAGGCCAAAATCTTTTCTTTTCTTGTTTTCCTTCTCTAAACCTAGGTGTGTCTTATGGTCCGAAAAATATGGTACATATTGCATAGTGCAAATTATATAAATTGACATAAAACCTATAAAAAAATAAATTATGTAATGTCACAAAGACTGTATAAACAAGAATATTTGGCTTTGGGGTTTAATGGATAACCATCAACCCCACGCAAGGAAAGTTTTATCGCAATAAAACTTCTTCCTATTTTCACCTTAATTTAATTATAGCATGTTCATTTTCTTCAGAAATATCCTTTTATGCACGGAGAATAAAAGAATGCAGTGTAAATGTCAAATTAGTAGCAAACCATATTGTGGTTGCTTGAAAAATCATGGAAACCCAGAATGTTAATAACAAAATTAAACCAAAAAAGTAATAAATTTCCACCTCACAGAAATCAATGGTATGATTTACCTCTGAGTGTACTCTTTGAACGTGTGATTGAAGGTTGCCTTTCTGAGAAAAGGCTGCAGGGCAAAAGGCACAAGGATGCGGTTTTTCACCAGTGTGTTTGATCATATGGGTCTGCAATGCACCTTTCTGATTAAAAGCCTTCCCACATTCACTACACTTAAATGGCCTTTCACCTAAAACAATCCACACATCAAACAAAAGAAATTTAATTTAATTTAATTAATTTAATTTATACTTTTTCATCAATAAGGGTAGCATTAGAGAAATGGAAAAAAAAACAAATCTCTAAAAAGTCTGCATAGTTAAAAGAATATACAGTGATTTAAGCTGCAAACTCAACAGGTTATTTTCATCCTATGCCATTATTGTGGCTATTGATAGGTGCAAAATTGTCCAGTTTTATGCCAACAAATTAACTTTAGATTTGCCTGACATTTTTTTTTTTTTTGATGGGAACAAATGCATTGGAGACACATATTAGGCACCCCATTCATCCTTCTGGTGCATGGAGTTTTATTCCCTAAAATCCTTTGAATGCAATCCCTAGGTAGATAGATATGATTTGCACAGAGCTGTTTAGGAAGGACATACATGGAAAAACTCAGCAATCTGGAATTTGCTGAGATCTAATTAAATTATTTTCTGATATTTTTTCCAAGGATTTTTTGCGATGAAAGATTTTTCAATTTTTTTCTTACCCTTTCATTAATATTCATCTAAAAAGTCTTACTGTATTGTTACCAAATTTGCTTGAAGTATTGGGGGGGAAGGAAAAAAAAGATTGTCAAAGATTTATAGGAGTAAAAACTTTTTAGAATATCTTTACTGATAAATTCAAAAAGTAAATTCACCACAAACCCTAAGAATTATTGCACTGCTTCCAATTTATGTTATACTTGTCACTGTATACAATATATTTACAATTTTGAAAACTGAAATGCTGATTTCTTGCACAAGAAGATTTTTTTGTATGAAGCAGACAAAGCCAAAGATGCTGTAGACAAAATTCCCATTGCCCTGCTCTCCCAATAATGAAAATGAACATCTACAGTGGGAAGTCTCTTTTATATTTATGTGAGCTTTCCATATAGGCTAATCTTGACCACAGAAGATTTCCACAAACACACAAAGCTCATTACTTCAGAGGTTTATCTTCAGGTGAAGGGGGAAATGAATATTGGCATGCATTGTCAATGTAGCACACTCATACAATCTTCATCTGTTCTAAGGATTAGTGATGAAATGGGGATATTTACGTGGTTTTTTTAAATGAAATTTGTGCCAGATTATTTTTAAGCTTTCTTTTTTTATGAGGAATGAGCAAGGCATTAAATGATTTTAAAAAAATAGAATTACCCTTCACAAACACACAAAGCAAAAAAATAAATAAATGGATATCATAGGGCTACCAACAAATCCAAATATATGTTTGATGCATTTGTTCACCTTACCTGTGTGTATTCGAACATGTCGAGTTAACTGACTTGGTTTCTGGAAAGTCTTTCCACAATGTGGACATGAATATGTAAACCCACTTCGGTCAATATTTCTATTATATGACCTAGTATTTGATACCCTATGAACATAAAAATAGTGAAATATCAACATTATTTTAACCATATAATCATCAACAGATCTTGTAAACTAGCTTTCTTACTGTTTCCACTATTACCAATCCAGAAAATTACAATTAAGTATTTTGTTCAGATATGCAATAATTGTGCCTATTGTGCCTTGCTAGTAACATTATATAATCACGATTATGCACCAAATATTTTTTTCATATGTCACATATGACACCGATAACAAAGAGCAACAAAGGCCACATTTTTAGTGCCAAAACAGTGATCATCTTAATTCTCATCATTTTCTTTCCTACCAATATCCAGAAAGCTTAGACCAGCGATGGCGAATATTTTTGCTGCCGCTATCACGCTCATGCGTGCCGGCGCCCATGGTGCAATGCGCGTGTGACCCGCACGTACATATGTGCGACCGCTCCGCGGGTACATGCACAATGCCCACCCCACCCCCCTGCATATTCGCCATTGAGGAACGCAGCTGCTCTGCATTCCGCAACCGCATATTTAGGTCCGACAAGACCCTCAGGCAGGACTCTCCGTGCTGCCGCCGACACTCATGGCATAGGTTCGCTACCACTGGCTTAGACTATTTAGGACTGCAATTAAATTTCTATTTGATCGAAAAGATGTTCTAATTTAATTAACCGAAAGCGTAGATAACAAACACCATATTAAAATAGGAATTCTTATATGAAGCACCTTTACTAAGGTTATGCATCTGATGCATGTGCATTAGCAAACAAAAACCCCAAATGCATAATTAACCAATTAGTTGATTAATCATTAAAGCTTACATGATTAATATAGTGGAACCTCAGGTTGTGAATGCAATCTGTTCTGGGATTGCATTCGTGACCCGAATTGGTCGCGCCCTGAAGCGACGCTTACTGAGCATGCTCAAGGAATTCTGCACATGCGCAGATGGGAAAATGGCACAGAAAGGAAGCTTTCCATGCCATTTTTTGTTTGGAAGCCGAGTTTTGGATCGTAAACTGATCCAAAACTCGGCTGGATTTTCAGGTCGAAACCCAAATTGGTTGCAAAATGAAGCATTCACAACCTGAAGTTCCACTGTACATTAAAATGTCTACAAACCAAGGTGCCATCCTTGTTGAAATACATGCAGTGGGACTGGACTGACAGACAATGTCAGTCCTTCATAGAAAGAATTAATGCTGTGTACAGTATCTGAAATAAAGAGTAGGGAATTTGCTACATCAGGCTAGTCCTCAGCCAATTTTTCACACACAAAAATGGGGGGGGAAATGTAGTCAGCAGAGACTACACATAATAAACCATTGAGCATCTGGGCTCCATATAGACACTATCTGTCCACATACCATCATTTTCGTGCTGTAAGAAAACTTTGTGCTGCTCCTCTACCTCACGAATAGACGTGCTGTCCCGGCAAATACATGAACCTGGTCTAAGAGTGTTAGGTTAGGTGTCTAAAGTGCAACTGACCTTTACAGGAAACTTTCTCAGTTTCATAAATTCATTTTTTAAACTAAAATATATATTCCTGTCAGCTGCTTACTCCAATAAATACTAGATTATTTCACTTCCATATACTTTATCCTTCGTTATTGAAAGGTTTTTACTGATTGAGGACATCAGTAAAAACTTTTCCACAATAAAGGATAAATTGCTGCATTCTTTACATAAAATGAATTGCTGAATTCTTTACATATCCTCCATTTTCTGTTTTGATTATAAGCAGGACAAAATATATCCTCAAAAATCTGGGGATAGCAAGCTCTCAACTCCTGCCATCAAAGGATATAATCTGTTTTCCCTTGCCCCAGGATGTTAAAAATCACAAAATATGAAATCTGGGGCTTTTCCGGAACTATTAAAAATCATCCAGCCATGCTTCTGAGAATGACACAGTACGGGAAGTCAACCAGAGCAGTTTACTATCATTTAACCTACTTGTGAACATATGTAAAGAATTGACGATTTTCACCTTATTTTGTAGTGAGTTTTCATATGTTCCTTTAGTTGGGAAGCAGTTTCAACCTCTTTCTTACAGGTTTTACAGATATGGGTTTTGCTTCCAGACAGCTCTTGGCGATGTTCTTCCATATGAAGGGCCAACTGGCTCTGCAAAGTGAACTCGTCTCCGCATTCTGAACAGATGAGATTCTGTAAAGGTAATGTCAGTTTGATTACTTTCTGGAAATATGTAAGTATATTTTATGACATTTAGGAAAGTGAACATTTAAAAAAAAATTAGAAAACCCAGCTGACTTATAGGTGGTTCTCAACTTACAACCAGTCGCTTAATGACCATTCAAAGTTATGACAAAGTCTTAAAAAGGTACTGACAACCTGTCCTCAAAGTTATGAGTGCTGCACCATTGCCACAGTCACGTAAGTGCCTTTTGGAATACTTTTTTTTGCCATTTTCTGGCAAAAAATTTTTACCATTTTCTGGAAAAAAAAACCCCACCCATGGATAAAATGGGTTTGCATTTATAACCATGTAGATTGCTTAACAACCACAATTATTTGCTTAACTATCATTAAAAAAATGGCCATAAAATCAAGTTTAATCACATGCCTCAAGTTATGATCACAACAACATGACTGAAATTCCAATCCCAACTAGGCTTGTAACTTGAGGACTATGTGTAAATGGATGTATCACATCTTTTCTTACCCTTCCATCAATATCAAACTAAAGGCTGAGTAAATGCAGGACTTCATTATCAGAGGTTATAAAGCACATCTGTGAAATCTTCTCAAAACTACAATATATAGAGCACTGATATATTTATAAAATCTAGTGAATCACATGATGTACCTTTCAAACTAACTTAAAATATTCAGGTAAGTATGAAATTGGTGTCTAAATGAAAAATCAGATACTGATTTTGTGCCTGAATTTCATTTTGCAGTTTAGATACATATAAAAATATGTTTTTAGATATGTAGTTTGGGAAATAAAAATTTTCAATATGAAATAAGATTGTCAATATGATCTTGCCATTATTTGTGAACTGTTGCAAGCAGTTGTTCCCCTAATAACCATTCTGGTGCTGAAATTACGCTTTCAAACACCATGTTATAAATGAAGTCAAATCACAATATATCAATTTCAATCTTAATTCCAAATTGGAATCAAAAGAACTAGAGTGTATAAAGGGAAAAACCAGATCATAGTTAACACAGCTGGAGTTAAACCAAAATCTATTTGATAGAAAGTCAGATATATTATCTCTGCTTATAATATTATGATCCCGAAAGGCCTTTGATGTAAAACAGAAGAAAAGATGTGCATGCTATTTAGATGTAAGTACTATTAAATTTATTTAAGAATAAATCAAAATTTAATAAAAGAAAACATTAGCTTCTTAAAGTTAGAAAATATATTCTCTATTTTTTCTTACATAATATTAAGAACCAATTTAAGGAATTATGTCAAAATAGACACCTTAACTTCAAATACTCATATTGTACAAATATTTTTAAAAATAAATATAATTACCTCTTCCTTTTCATGAAGCATAATATGAGCTTTAAGACTAGCCACTCTTGAGAATTTTTTGTTGCAAACAGGACACATAGGATCTTCCCCATTGTGAGTACATTTGTGCAATGTAAGATTGAACTCAACATTAAATGACATTGGACACTGGTCACACTGATGAGGCTGTTTATACAAAAGAAAAAATGAAAAGTCAATTTAATAGGCCTATAAAGGAGGGAATACAAAGTAATTATTTCAAACACTCTAGGAAAATACGTCATCCTTGACAGTACAGTGTGTACATAACTTTATATGCAAGCATGTTTTATAAACCATCTGCATGTAGAAACCCTTAAGTCTGCATGAAACAATCCCTATTATCGAACTACTTTTATAATACCACTGAACTTTAAATATTTCCTTTTAAAATATTCCCTTTCTATAATCTCAGATTTCTAATTTCCAGTAAAATTTTTACAACAAATATATTGCTTTATAATCCTTATAAATTGTCTATAGTAGGAAAAGAATTCTAAACAAAGTTTAGGCACTTGTGGCATTATTTTTTAGCTCACAAAAATATTCAAAGGATAATATAATAGCTAAGAGATTGTCATTGATAAAATTGGAACAATAAAATATTCTGTTTTCTGTTTTCCTCAAATACATATAAGAGGAAGGAAAAAGAAAATTCCATAAACCAATTTTTTTTTGCATAATTAAGAATCTTGAAATTTGATTCATGAAGTCATTGAAGAAAATATGTACTTTTTTCTACATCATTTTTTTCATTGTTTTCCAAATTAAATGAGATACATACCTTGTCATTTTGCTCATGATCCCTCATGTGGCGCCAAACAGTGTGTCTTTTGAAAAAGACCAAAAGTGTCACACTTACAGAAGTCTGAAATTTGCCAAAGATAATTAATATTCTGCATTCAGTGCTAGAACACCATCTACAAAGACAAAGTATTTTAATGAAATTACACTTTCCATTAATTAATGTCTAACAAAAAATATCCATGTCCATTTAGATGGTTCTACTCTCATTTTTTAAGAAGACATATATGGCTGAAATGGTCTAAACTAAATCTTTAATTTCTTGTTAGATTTCTATCCTGCCTTCATTCTGTATTTTACCGTAAGAACCCTGTGATCTGAGAGGTAGAGGCGGTCTCAAAGTCAATCAGCGAGCTTCTCTGTAAAGTCTTCCAACCTTTCAAACACCATATCAACACCATTTCAACAACTGTTAAAAAGACCAAGAAATTCTTTAATTTATTCTATTTTAAATACTAAGTTTAAAAACTCAGGGAAACTAATGATAAAATAATTACAATAACTTCTTATAGTCAGTTCAACCCCCTTTATGGATCGCTGCCTTGTCGCGGCAAAGGGGCTTGCGTGGCGCAATGAAGTTATGAGCTATGCCGTGCA
>JANHFR010008100.1:91503-104179 GCA_032468015.1 Mimophis mahfalensis | reverse complement strand
AATTAAATATTGGCTGAGATTAAAATAACAATTAAATGATTAAAATCCCCTTAGGCCAGACCCGCTTGTTGAAAGAGGAAGGTCTTTCAAGATGCATTATGCATTATGTGCTGGCCCCACCCCTGCCTGGTTTAGCGAAGGGGTAAAAAGTCCCTATACATCACCTGACGCCGCCATGACGGTGCAAGTTTGACACCCCTGCTCTAGAGAAATTGTCCCATTCAAGATAGAAGGGTACCTTCTGAGGTTTTATTACACTTACTATTTTATTACACTTATTTATTACTTTTTATTACAGATTTTATTACACTTCACTAAAGGTGAAATGCAAGAACATGGGAAAGCTTCCATCTTACTGGCAAATCTTTGTCTATCTTTGCTTATAGAAGCAATTTTATACCTCTTCCTTTCTTCCTTATGCTGATCTTCTCTTGGTTATAATTAGATGAATAATATGGTTGCAAATTAGGAGTGTGTAATAAATTCCCTACTGTATAAAAAGTTACAAGATCTTTTATTATGAGTTGCATTCATTGGATTTAAAAGAAAACATTTGTCAAGCCTATTCATTTGCATTGGTATCAATAAGATAATGCTTTGTCAGTTACTCCACATTCATGTTGATAAATCTATTGGCTCATGAAAATTAAAATACGTTTTGTTAATTTCAGGTGAATAATTTAGAACTTAAAGCCATGCATGGGAATGGAATTCAACATTGAGCACAGATTTCTCATTAGTGATGTGAAACCTTCAGTTAACAAAACCAGAAAACATTTTCTTGCCTTCATTTTGCATTCTAAGCAGCTTATGAAGCCACAGTTTTGGGGTCACTGTGGAACTCAGTAGGATTTCTAAATAGTTACTGGATGATATTTTTCACAATCCTTTATGTCATGTGCTTAAATAAAATGGTATAATTTTATCCTTTGGATTTTAAAGTTAGTTAGAACAATTTTCAGTCTTGTATTCCTAATGCAGTGCTGACTATAGAGCAAATGTAGTTGTAATACTTAGCTATTTTTAGCAGTCAAGCTTGTTAGTATTGTTGAAAACAAAGGCAAATATTTAGCCAGTCATGGGAATATCTAGAAACAGGAAACCTGGAACTGCTGAAATGATGTGGTCATTTTGTCTCATAATTTGGTTTAGTTTTTTTTAGTTGTAATTTATGTTTATGGTACATTTGTTTTAAATATAGCAGTATCTCCAAAAAAGATTTGGTATTTATCTGATTTGGTATCAGATAGATCTGAACATGTCTTTCGAAAAACAAGGTATTTCTTAACATAGTTTTATTAGGTTGAAACGTGAAAAAATCATAATGATTTCAGTAAGGGTACAGGACTAATTTTAGCTTTCAATTCATGATATCTCTGCTAAAGAATAAGAGGACTGTAAGAAACTAGAGGTAATTCCTTATGTTAGGCTACAACTGATGTTTATATCAATAACTATAATTGATATTATTACCAATTAGCAGTTCCTTTTTGATATAGTACTATTATCAGAGTGTATATTTTTGGTGCCTGGCTCTGTTGCATTCTCTTCTTTGAGCTATATTTCCCTTTCCTGCAGAAAATATTTTGTCAGCTTGCCTGATTCTGCTCATTGCTGAAGACCTTCTATACATGTTACCTTTCTTGACCTGATCCCTTAACATGATGTGCACCTCTTATTATGCTTTTTAGCTAACCTCTGATATTCTAGAGATGTTTCTAAAGTTTGGTTTCAGCAGAGACAAGTGTGACTGTTGGACTTTGGCAATTTTCCACTAACCAGCCAAGCATACAGCATTCTTTTCACTTATAGAAACTGTACTATGGACATTCTGTTAATGTTCATTCCTCAAGCAGTTGGAATGTTTGGGAACATTTTGTGATACTGAACTCAGAGAGTCAGTTTCAGAAGCCTGTGTGCTGCAAGTAGGATATAATATACATTGCTACTATTTCCACTGTGGACATTCTTTTTTGTCAGATTGCGATTCTTGATATAGCTGTCCTATAATTATACTTTTCCTTGGTTCATCTAGAAATACATACAAGCCATGCCCATGGTATTATTAGTATTTTGGATGTATTGAGGTAAAAGGCTTAGGGAAATGAAATGCTTCTATAGTTCTTTGTTCCTTTTGATTTCCAGGCATTTTATGAATTCAGAGTTTATTCTTGTGTAAGACTTGTTTAACTACACCTAGATCAAAATGACATTAGGAAACACCCCACAAATATAGTTATTCTCACATTTAATTCTTTCTTCCTTGAAAAGGGTGATGGAGGATTTTAAAGGATTTATCTTGAAGTATTCTACATGGCGAAATCATATTTACTCCTGTTCTGTTAATCTGGGTTGAAATTGGCAGATTAATTAGAGTTTCCAAATGTTCTTTCTCAATGTTCTAATAATAGTGTGATTGCATTTCAAGTTGTGTAATAGATCAGTAACTGCAGTCATAACCTGGCTTGCATGAGTAAGCATCTTCTAAATTTTTTTAACCAAAATACATGGTTTTGTAAACCATTTAAAAGCCATAGTAGCTTTTCTTCTATGAATTACTGGTAGGCCATGGAAAATGTGATAAAACTAGTATTAAGTGAGTGTTCTTATTTATTGATAATGGATGTGTTTGGGGGACAAGAGAATAACAGTTCAAAGGTATATTTTTATTCAGTGTTGATACCTGGCTATTTTAAAAGGCTATTCTTGGCTAACAAAAATAAGAAAATGCTAAATCAGTTTTACTTTTAAAAACAAATAATTGAAATAATACACCAAATAAACAAGTAGCACTAGTAAGAACTATCTGTAGCTAAAGAAACAAAAAATAAAAACACATCCAATGAAAATAGCAATGGCACTTAGACTTATATACCACTTCACAGTGCTTTTTAGCCCTCTCTAAGTGATTTACAGAATCAGCATATTGCCCCCAACAATCTGGGTCCTCATTTTACTGACCTCAGAAGGATGGAAGGCTGACTCAGTCTTGAGCCGGCGAAGCTTGAACTGCCGAATTGCTCGGAGTTGGCAGTCAGCAGAATTAGCCTGCAGTACTGCATTCTAACCACTCCACCTCCATGGCTCTTGAGTTGAAAATAATTGAACTCAAAACAAGAATATGTGGAGAATATACGCTGAAGGAAGAAATAAATATCTTTGGGTCTAAAGAACGGTGGGGAGCCTGATGCCTTTCAAATAATTTGCACTACAGTTACCATACTCTTTTGCTACCTTACTGTTACCTAGTGTCACATGGGACTTGAAAATCATACAATTAGGATGGTATCAACTGGTCTATATTCAATTTAAAATATTGTTCATATTTTAGGGAATCAGAATGATCACTTCTAGCTTGCTTATCTACTTGCAGAATAGGAAGGAGCAAAAAAAGAGAAATGGCTGCAAGCCCTAGCAATTTATGATAGGCAAGGAACCATCATTTACTGAGCAATACAGCCACAAATGTCACCAAATATATATCTACGGTGGTATCTGCTTTC
Organism: Mimophis mahfalensis; assembly: GCA_032468015.1. Taxonomy (NCBI): domain Eukaryota; kingdom Metazoa; phylum Chordata; class Lepidosauria; order Squamata; genus Mimophis; species Mimophis mahfalensis. The sequence continues at coordinate 100,676 of JANHFR010008100.1, read as the reverse complement.
AGGAGGATCTTTATACCTTTCTACATTGCAGTGACTTGACTTCTATATGAATTACAGGTAGTCCTCTACTTACGATCACAATTTGAGCCCAAAATTTCTGTTGCTAAGTGGGATGTTTGCTAAGTGAATTTTGCCCCATGTTACAACCTTGCTTGCCACAGTTGTTAAATGAATCACTGCAGTTGTTAAGTTAGAAATCTGGCTTTCCCATTTGACTGCCTGTCAGAAGCTTGCAAAAGGTAATCACATGACTCTGGACACTGCAACCATAATAAATATGAGTCAGTTGCCAAGTGTCTGACGCATTTTGAAAATGTGATGCCACAATGGTTGTAAGTGTGAAAAATGATCATGTCACTTTTTATTGCTGTTGTACCTTCCAACTGTCACTAAATGAACTGCTGTAAATCACAGATTACCTATGTGTGGAAATGAAATATGTTGTGTAAATGTTGTTTAATTTCTGGTGGCTGATTTGTCTTAGTGCCAAACTTCCAGGAATTCCATTTCTGGATCTAGGATGCTCACAATTTCCCTTCTGAAACTATTGTTAAATATTTCCATGTACACTATTGTAAAATTAAGGAAATTTCATTGTGTCTCCTGACTGCTCCTTGTCCAAAGAAGTACTCTGCTAGTGTCTGTCTGTCTAACCTACATAGTGGCTGTGGCAATCCTTATGTTGTATGCTATGGATGACTCTTGATTTTTTCTTTCTGGGCTGTTCTGTCTTTTGGTAAAATGATTTGGAGAGCTTTAGCTGGTTTATGTGCTGTGGTGATGTCCTGTGATTGTAATGTAATAGTCTGCTGATTGTTTTCTAGATGTTTTTGGTTTTATAGCAGTGCTATGCTTTTCATGCTTGTGTTATTTGTGCTGAAGTGGATTAAGCAGTCAGGCACTTTTTGACCATTTTATGGTCAAAAAAGAAGAAGGAGAATTGGGGTGTGTGATGGCTCAGTGGTGAAAGATGTTGACTTTGTCAGCTGGAAAGCTGACAGCCCAGGTTTGAGACCTGAGTTCTGCATGACAGGATGAGTCCTGTTACTTGCTCCAGCTTCTACCAGGCAATTCAAAAGCATGCAAAGGGAAGTAGGTAAATAGGTACCATTTTGGTGAGAGGGCAACAGTGTTGCACGCACCTTGGTGTATAATCATGACCATGGAAATGTCTTCAGACAATGCTGGCTCCCTTGGCTAAGAATCGGAGATGAGCAGCGTCACCTATAGTTGGACACGACTGAACAGGGGAAACCTTTACTTTTTCTCTATTAGAAGATGTTTCCTTTTTCTGGTTCTGGGTTGATGCAGTATGCTTGTGCTTGTCGCAGTAATATTCTTACAAAGCTCCTCTTCTGTGAGGTGGGCTTGTTACTTTGGCAGTGGAGCACTTAGTTTGGTGTGTGTAGTTTTTCTAAACTTCTAATTTCTGATTTCCAGCCGTTTCTTATGCTGATGAGGATACCAGGAAGGGGTAGTTTGTTGTTGTTTTCATCTTCCTTTGTGAATCTTCTTCCTTTGAAGACGTTGATTGTTTCATGTGTCTTCTCTAGTTGTTCCTTTTTTATTACGAAATAAGTATCATCCTCATACTGGATCTGTATTTGGGCTGCATGGGTGGGAGTGCTATTATTTCTAGACATTGCATTGCACTGTCTGCTATGAATCCTGAGAGTGGCGATCCCATGGGTATTAAACCAAAGTTTCAGCTGGTAAACTGTGAGTTGTTTGATTTCAAGATGGTCGGAATATAAATTTAATAAATACACCCAGAAATGCTAGGGAATTCGCAGAGGCTTGGCACTCACACAAATCAAAAGGCACATAGAGGTGAACATTTATATAGCATTCCAAAGAGACAATCCAAAAGCTAAAAAGGAAATCAAAAGATCAGAATGCCTCCCTGCCAGCGATCAATATCCAGGTAAGCAGGGATGAACAGCAGAATTAACAGCAGAGGAACAATCAAGCAGTATAACCTAATCAGCACCCTAATCAAGGGACTACTAAGTCAAACAAACAATCAAGCAATAAACACCCTAATCAAGTGACTGCCAAGGCAGAAAAAAAAAATACCCGTGCCAGCACTGACAGGACAAATTACTGTAAAAACAAAAAGCAAATCCCATTCCTTTCTAGAACTGAAGAAATTACCTAGTCTGGTAATGAAACATCTTCAAGCAGATAACCAGACTCAGAGAGTACCAAGTTCTCCATATTAGGCGAAGTCTTGACACTGGTACAAGAAATTAGGGAAGCATACAAAGGAGAAGTGGCGATATTAGAAGATTCAGTATGTTTGTCCTCATGCTACAACTAAGAAACCAAAACTTCTAGATATCCTAATTCAGAGGGGTTCATGCTCCAGAACCTGTTTTGTTTTATTTTTAAATTCCACAATCCTTGATCAATAAAAGTTAAGTAGGGAGGTATTTGTTAATGATATTAAATAAGATTCATTCACGCAATAGATTTTCCCTGAAAGTTTACCCACTTACTGCAAGTATAACAAATAAATGTAAACGTAAGTTTAATGTAAATGCAAAATTGATGTTTTCAGGGTTTTTAAAAATTAAAAACTTGAATGTCACAAGTACTTAGGAGGTTAATGTTTAACCAAGCAAATCAATGTTTAATGGGTGGAATATTTCCTTAGGAAAATTCCTATGGAGGTTGCTGGCTATCTTTGAGAGAATAGAGATTTTTTCCCCTCACAGTTCTCACAGAACCCTGTAAAATTAGAACTCTACTAAATTCTCATAGAACCCTTAGGTGTTTGAAAACTCCTTCCACAGCTGACTATACTGTAAAATGGTTGGATTTTGGAATTGAGCAGGGCAGAGGCAATATTAGATTTAATCCACAATGGCTACTGTTCACATTCTGGTGAGAATATAAATGTTACAGGACTGATTAGAGTGACCATAATGCCATTCTGTTTTGCATCCATGGTAATGGAAACACTATCTGTCACATTCATATGCAACAACAAAAAGGGAAACTTTTTAAAATGAGGGGACTTTAGTGACAAAAGAGACTGAAAGGAATGTGAAGAGAGTGAAATCTCTTCAGAATACCCAAACAATGTATTTGTTACACAATGCAGGAAAGATCCAGGAAGAGGCCAACGTGACTCTGTAGTAGTATCTAGAAAAATGACTGTACACAAGTGGAGTGCCTCTCCCGATGAGAACAAAAAGGAGTGTGCACTTTTAACTCTACTATGAATTTGTTGACTTCCTAGCAAAAATAGATAAGTTGTCTCTGAGATCACATGCTAGAGATAGAAGAGTAGCTAACATGACACTATTTTTAAAAAAGAATAAGGGGGAAGCCCTGAAAATGAATATCACCAGACATATGAATGGAGATGACTCTGTCAGCAATTGTACACTAGGATTTCCAAAATAGTCTTCACCCAAATCCCTGATTAAAGGCTATTTGGGAAAGTTAATAATCATAGGAATAGGAGTAGTAATAGGGTAAACAATGCTGCATTTTTATGAATTGTTTACCTGCTCTAAACGACGTTAATTTAGATGGTGCAGTAATCTGGCCAGTTTTTCAGATGAAACAAATGATTCAGATTGATGAAGACCAAAACTAATCGTGATATGTCCCAGAAGCATGACACTAAATCATGTGAATGATGAACAAGGGATGTAAAATACAGTTCAGTTTAAACAAATACAAAAGGATGCACATGGGGGGGGGGAATCCTCTTAAACTATATATACAGTTAAAAACTCCATTTTGGAAATATTAATAGTATTATTAAGTATAATTATAATACTTAATAGTACTAAGTATACTTATAATTAATAGTATTATAAGTAATGAGTATTATTAAGAACACTATGTAAATAGTACATCTCAGAATAGTTTTAAACATTCCAAGTCCCATAATCTTCAGTAATTCAACACATTTGGAAGCCACTAGGTACATTGCTTTGGGCAAAGAAGAGGCTGCTGAAAGCAGCTGAACTAACATTTTGAAGTGAAAACATCTTGAACAGATCTCAGCATGGAGAATTGATGATGAAATGGCGTCTGCCTTTTCTTAAAAAAAAAAAATTGCAGTGTAATACATTGAGTTTTGCAAATTATACATGTACACAAGGGATGCAAAAAAGGGTGAGAAATATCTTCCTGGATCATATCAGATAGCTGTATCTCACATGGGACAACCAGGTCTTCCCAGGGAAATTATGAAACGGCATAGTGGAAAAATGACCCATGTGGATTGCCTTCAATGTTGTTTAATTATAAGTGTGATCAATGCATTTATCAATCATGCTGGTGGGTTTTTTTTTTAGTAATGACAGACATCTTTTGAAAACCAGAATAAATTTGACTTCACATCCTCACTTCTCTCCTTCCATTTACTGGAAGGCAGAATTAGAAATACCCACTTCCACTTTTATACTAACTCTCTTCTCTCGATGTGTGAAACAAGAAGAGAAGTCAGAGGGAAATTGTGAGTTTAAGATTTGCTGGGGCTGTTCATGAACTGCCCAGTCCTTGGTTGTGGATTTATTGTGGGAACAGTGAAGGCATGCTCTTATAACAAAACAACATCACCTGCTTGCTCTGTATACCTGCAGCAGTGCAGTATTTTAAAAATAATCTGCATTGAATTTAAGTGTTTTCATCTTGAAGACGTTAGTTCCTAATTATTTTTATGCTAGTGAGTCGGGTGGTAATTAGATTTGCATATGCTATTTAGACAGTATTATTGATAGGTTTCTTCTTTCTGCAAGTCCCATTGAGGAGAATTTCTTTGGGGGGCTTATAGGAATTCAGCTGTACGTTTCCTATGGCCTTGCACCTGCCCCCCTGCCCAAACATGTATGTACAGGAGCTCCAGCCATGGCTGATTAGCATCAGTCCCTTGCTGACACCTTAATTAATGGTTTATGTTAATGTATTTATGAGAAAAAGAGACATGCATATTTGCAGAGTGCTAGGGAAAAATGAGGTAACTGGGAGGCTGGATTGAAACTAGATCTTGTTTCTAGATGAATTTTAATATTGTAAGTTAATGTCACTGTGTATAATGCATAATTTATATTGTCACTGGAAGGATGTTAGGGGGGTGTCTTCAAACCAGGTTAAGAAAAGGCAGTTAATGTTATCAGTTGAAAATGTTTAAATTGGTATTGATGAGAAAAATTAAGCAATTGTATAATCGAATATTTTACCTCTTTTTTAAATGGAGATGTTTAGAAGAATTTGTAACATGAAAAGCACCTGAAATACCAATGATTAGTTTAACAGATAGCTTGGATTTGGGATTATGGCCCCTAAATTCCTCAGTAACGAAAACATTTTTACTAGCCCTTAAAAATACATTTTATCATGAATGGCTTCATTAGTAACTTTTGGCTAGCTAGCTAGCTAGCTAGCTAGCTAGTCTTAAGAGGAATGGATTCACAGCAAAAGTTATTAATAAAATGATTGTCTTTAAAAAGATCAGTGGTTTTCTATAAATTATTACAATATACTCGATTTGAAAAAAAAATCTCTAATATTAACTTAGTTTTAAATTAATATAAATGTAAATTTGATTTTAGCGGGTTACAGCTGCTGCTCCCCATTGGTATTTTTCATGATTCAGAGGGCAGAAACTTCTGCACAAAACCTTGTTTGGACAAAATAATAAGGAAGGCAGTTTGGATTTTGCAATTTACCATACACCGAAGGGTCCTAGATTGTATGCTCCACAATGAGCTCAGCTAAATTATAAAAATATGAATGTATATTATGAATATATACAGGCACGTATGTGAGGTTATTGAACATACAGTTGAGTTCTTGACAGATCTATCAGGTGCTACTTATATCTATTTTCAAAGTTACGATGGCTTCACCCTTGTCACTGATTGCATTTTGGGCACTTGACAGACAGCTCACCTTTATGGCCATTCACAATGTCCCACTGTTATATGACTGTGATTTACAACTTTTTTGATGATTTGCAGCATTTACTTCCAGGTTCAGGAAAAAAAATCTCCACCCATTGGAGAAAACATATTTGCTTTATGACAGATTTGCTTTAACAACCACAGCAATTTTGGGGTGGGGGAAACTGGGTCGGGTTACACAATATCTCAATTTACCACCTCAATGACTTCACAGCCATAATTCCAGGCTTCACTACAGTCGTAAGTTGAGGACTATGTGTAACAAATTATACAATTTTTAAAAAAGCAAACGGTGATATGCATTCTGAAAATATCATACCAAAAGAAGTTCAAGCATTGAAGAAGTAACTAAATTCATTATCCTTTTCCAATTATATACATTGATAAATCTGTATAAACCTGTTAAGGATGGTCTGAGGAAACGACTCGAAGTCCAGTTTTTGGGAAAATTACTGCAATGTAAATCATCATGTTCAGGAGTGGAAGTCCTGCAGGTATAATGCAAATTTCCTTTGCACTCTCCAGGAGCTTGTGTGACCTAACTGATTTTCTTCTGGACATGCTGGTCAGCTGCTTGGTGGGCTGCCAGACAGGGCTGTTGTAGTGAAAGTGGAAACATGGGGATGACACTTATATGACAGCAATGTCAAAGAGTCTGATCCTGTGAGGGTCATCTGACTATTACCACATGTAGCCCTTCAAGGCCAAAAAGGTTACATGCTGTGAAGTAACCAAAGAACAAAATCAGCAGTGACCTCTGACTTCAACATGTATTCCTTCAGTGTCCTGTGGCTCTTCAAATACGATCTTCCTTCTCACCCCTCCCCAAATTTTTAAGAGATGGGAAAGAAGCTATATGCCTGTTGAAGCCTGAAAGCAAAATATGTTGGCAATAAGCCATTAGCAACATCAATATTTTAAATACTACTCTTGTGATAGGACTATTCTCCATGAGTCTGATGGTTTGCTTAGCTCTGTGGGATTTAAAGATGATGTAAGACTTTCTGGGTGAAGTTGGGCTTTCGGGAACAGTTGGGATTGTTACTATTGTACTGGTGTCTATGCTGCAATAGCATCTTTCCTGCCTGAGTCACCAGATTCAGTTGCTGGACTGGCTGTGAAGATCCTGAGGTTATGAGTTCTGGACTATTTCATTTTGGCATCAGATGATGTTAGCATTCATGGTCTCAATAGGAACAATGGACCCTTTCTAGTCATCACGTATATTGATAGTCACACTGGAAGCTTGGTTTTATCTCAGGACAATTCTGACTTGTTTGGTAGTGAAAGACATTATCATCAATCAATAAATTGCCTTCAGAAGTTGTAGGTGCTGGAGGTTTTTAAGAAGAGACTGGAGAGCCACTTGTCTCAAATGGTATAGGCAGGGGTGGGTTTCAGCCAGTTCGGGTGAACCGGATGTTAATTTGCCATCTGATTCGCCAAACTGGTAGATAGAACGACTGGCTGGCCCCACCCACCTCGCCCCTCCCAGGAGTCGCCACACAGCCTAGGTAAGCGCAGGGTGTGCGTGAAGGCTCTGGGAGGGCAAAAACTGGCCCTTGGAAGTCCCAAAACAGGGCTATTTTGTGGAGGCCGAGGAAGGCCGTTTTCGCCCTCCCCAGGCTCCAGGAAAGCCATACCCACCCAGCAACTGGCCGGCTAGGCCATGCCCACCATGGCCATGCCTACCAAGCAACCGGGCAGAGAACCGGTTGCTGGAATTTTTGAAACCCACCCCTGGGTGGTCTCCTGCTTGAGCACAGCGTTGGATTAAAAAACCTCCAAGGTCCCCTCTAGCTCTATTCTGATTGAATCTGTTGGTGTAGTCGGATAATTCCCTGACTCCCTTCTGGCTTGGTGGTGTCAACCTAACTCACAAGGAGATAGGGTCTGTTAGATCAGCCTGTCCCAGGGGACTTATGGACTCCTCAGGATTTCAGACTGAGTTTGAGATTCTCCCTGAGGATCTGGTGGATGGGTTTCATTTGGGCACAATCGGTAATGGGTGGGACGCCATAGCTTTGGTTGGTGAACTCCTAATAGCTTCAGTCATTTCCCCAACTTAAGCATCTCCAACTTTCTCACACGCCAAAGACCTACTTTAATAAAAATGACTTTTATTAAGAAATGTTTGATAATAGAGAGCTCAGCTAGCTTTCTGTAGCAAGACTTCCCACAGCTTGGAAATACCTAAGGAGGTCATTTTGTACTTCAGCCTTGCAGATAAATTGAGGAAAGTTAATAGACCAGTAAGTGATCTGCCTCTCTGTGTTTGTGTTGATTGTTTATGGTTTAATTTCTGCCACCTGTATAAAAGTTTTTTCTGCCTAGTTACTGAAAAAAAAGGTATAGCTTAAAATTCCAAAAACATTCCAACCTAGAAACTTTCAGGAATGATGTGGGATAGATGTAATGATGAGTAATTGTGATGCAGTAGAATTTAAAATTAGCTGCAGCTTCTTTAGTTACAAATTGACAACGTAGCTACCTCTCTTTCTCCAGTAACAGAGAAGCAGGACAAATGGCTCAGATGCTTTGTTGATATTTGGATGTTACGATTTCTGTGTCTTGGGCTTATAACTCTTTTAGCACTGAATATTTGATCAGAGAATAAAAAGAAAGAAAGAAAGAAAAGGACTGAAAACAAAGCATTTTGTCATTGGTTAATATGCTACTTTTTACACACTGTGAATCTGATTGTTCAATAAATGAGCTGGTTTTTCTCCATTAATTAACGATAGGCAGAGAATCTTGAAAAAAACAAAAACACAGAGACTGGCTCTGTATAATAAAGCTTGAAATACATTCATTTTTATGAATCTCAAATTCTTGTCAGTCTGGAATATGCTTTTTTGGGGGCGGGGGTAGTTGGTTGTCAGGGCTTCCTCTTACAACTTTTTAAAATAGTATTCTGATCATGGAAACCATGTGAGATGTAGATTATGTCATTTTTAAAAAGATGATAGTGGTAATGATAATAATGGTTTATATCTCACTTTTTCTCTAGGAGGTTAAGATGGTTTACGTAGGGTTCTCCTTTCCCAGTGAGCTAAATGGGACTGAAAAGATCCAATTGCATTCAGTGATTTTCCATGGCTAATGGTGGATTTGATCTGAGTTTTATACTTCTTGTGTAACACCTGATACTAACACACATTAACCTGCATATTACATTGACCCTCAGTTGTGTTTGAATTGTTCAGTGATTGAAATTATCAATCACATTATTTTTCTAGGTGCGAATTG
>JANHFR010008100.1:23551-33631 GCA_032468015.1 Mimophis mahfalensis | reverse complement strand
AACGGAGATGAGCACCGCCCCCTAGAGTCGGGAACGACTAGCACATATGTGCGAGGGGAACCTTTACCTTTACCTAAGATGGTCTCTGTAATTTTCCAGGAATTGAGTAATAAATACATATTTCCTCTTGTAAGCTTGAAAATGTAGATCCAATTTAAAAGTATAATAATGAGTCTGAAATGTCTGAAAGCCACTGCATCTAGTGGTGGATTCCTTTATTACTGTTTTGTTGCTGAAGGAGACTTTGTTAACTTGTTGAGTCTTTTAGGAGTTTATTGAAGTTGCTAGTAAATGGCTGATATCTTTGGTGATTTAAGAAAGATTATCATTGAACTATGAAGTACATTTTCAAAGTGATCGCCCCTCCCTTTTAAAAAAATGTTGTTGTTGGTAGTTGTGAAGTCATGTCTGACCCATTGCGACCCCATGTACAATGTTCCTTCAGGCCTTCCTGTCCTCTACCATCCCCCGGAGTCCATTTAAGCTCACACCAAGTTAATTAATTAATTAACTTTTTAAAATATTAATTGGTTAATTAATTAACCAATTAATATTTAAAAAATATTAATACTTAATTATTTTGATTTTCCTCCATTCTTGAATAAAAGAGAAAGTTTAGGATTCTGGAAAGAAAAATGGGGACAATTTACATGATGTTTATTCAACTTATGTGAATAACTCTACATTAGATTAAATAGACAAATCACTTGGCCAGTTTTAAATACCTAGTTTGGTGCAGGAACAGCAGAAATTTTGTGAGATTTTTGCTTAGTATTGTTTCTTGTATCAACTCTTGGCCAGAGCTGGAATGTGTACATCACTAGGATATCAGAAATACAACAACAAAATATGAAGCTTTTTCTCAGGTTATCGCTGTTGTCTTTTAACATCCTGCACCGGTATATGAAAGAACATGAAAAGAAACCAAATAATTTATAAATTGGTTTTTCAAGCAGATCTTCTCCATGGTATATTTTATATGGACTGCATTTTTAAACAGTATCTTCTTGGGCATCCCCGTCTTATTTAGATTTAATACATATCAGAGCTATTGTGCCAAGGGATCTCAAATTGTCACAAGTGCTGCTTTAGCTCATGAGCCACAAAACTGAAAGCTTTTCATGCATTAATGTGGAAGTCTGCAGCCAAATGAAGAGTATCTTGTGTGATTAAATGTAATTTTATTAAATAAAAAGAATTTTACTGTAAGAGAACTTCAAAACATCACTATTTCACTTTGTTTACTTAAGTCATAATGTTTTTCATTAGCCATACCATCAGTGTTTAGAATTAGAATTAAAATAGAGCTGGAAGGTACCATGGAGGTCTTCTAGTAAGTCCCCCTGCTCAAGCAAGAGAACCTATACCATTTGAGACAAGAAATTTAGTCTTATGACCCCCAGGCTATGAGTTTGAGACTTCCACATGAAGGATTATACACTGTTTTTTATTATAGCATGATCTGTGGGACTGTAGACAATGCATTTGAGTTCTCCACAGGATATGTGTATTGCTTCTTTTTCTCACATAAACTTTCCCTTTGTTGAGATTTCCTCCTTCACTTCTTATGTTGTGTGAGTTAATTTCCATTCTCATGCAGTGACTGACTCCTCTTCGCATGTTTTCCCAGTACATTGCTTTGTGCCTTCAGAAGTGAAGGAGGAGGTTGAAGAGGGGGTCTGTTTTGCTGACAGATGCTTTTCTGTCAACAGATGGACACAGTTGGATATAATTCATCTCCCTTTTTTTCAGATCATATTAACAGGGAAGGGAGGAGAATATTACCCCAGGTTAAAAATAAGACCCAAATTCAATGCATTTACTCTCAGCACAAGAGTCTGCTAGTCCTCTCCAGAGCTCTTGCTCTATTTATTTGGGAATAAGTCCCAGGGAGTTTAGTGGGATTTGTTCCTGAGTAAACATACAGGGTTGTAGTGTTAAAAGCAGCAATTTCACCATGAAGAAACCCAATATGCCCTTCTTATACAATTAATGTACGTTTATTTAGTCCTTGAGTTCATTTACATCCCTGAAATTCACCTTTCCCCTTGATCTCCCTTTTACCGTTAGTTCTCAACTTACAACCACAATTGAGCCCAAAATTTATATTGCTAAGTTAAAAAAAATTGAGTCATGCCCCATTTTAGGACTTCTCTTGCCACATTTGTTAAGCGAATCATTGCAGTTGTTAAATGAGTAACACGATTGTTAAGTGAATCTGGCTTCCCCATTGACTTTGCTTGTCAGAAGGTTGCAGAAGGTAATCATACGACCCCGGGACAAAGCATCCGCCATAATATATGATCCAGTTGTCGAGCATCCAAATATAAATCCTGTGACCATGGAAATGCTGCAGCAGTCATGAGTGTGAAAAAAGGTCATAAGTCACGTTTTTCAGTGCTGTTGTAACTCTGAACAGTCGCTAGGTGAACTGTTGTAAGTCTAGGACTATGTGTACAACAATAACAAGGTTTTAATTTCAGCTTAATTAATGATAAGGGGATGAGAATTGATTTTTCTACACAGGGTTATTTTGCATAATAAGATCAAATTAGGTAACGATCAAAATTTTGCTGCAATGTTTTCCAACTTTACTACAAGGTTTACAAGAGAAAAATCCTTAGGGCACTACTATCACAGTCCACTAGATTGGGGAAAAAATGCAGAGAGAGTAGTTCCCTTCATGGGGTAGAAAGCCTTTGCCATTTTGCATTCATGTGCGATATTGAACTAGAATTGACTGAATAAATTCCATAATGTTTTTCTTTTAGATAGGTATCTGTTAGCTTTCTCCAGCACGTTGTAGTCCAGACTTGTAGTTTTCTCATTCCCTTCCCCCAGAGCCAACATAGTATGGTTTAATGGTATGGCTAGACATTAATCATCCTGCTTAGACAAAAGGACAGTATAGCAAATATATGCATTGAATAGTATTTAGATAAGCATTTTATGTATGAAGAATTCACCTCAGTGTACTAGCTTGATGAGGAACATTTAGATCCTTTTGTTCTATGACTAGATGGATCAAGTTTGAATGCCAGTATTTTAATTGTTTAATACTAGAAGGCAGACTTTGGCATAATAGTATTGTAATATCTTGATAAGCTGGGTGACTTTGGGCCAGTCCCTCCTTTTTAGCCCAATTCACCTCATAGGATTATTGTAGTGGAGAAAATAGGAGAAGGAACGAGTATTAGGTATGTTCGCTGCTTTGAGTTATTTATAAAAACAATAAAGGTGGGTGGGATAAAAAACAAACTCTTAACAACCCAAATCATTTTTTTTTTACTGCAGAAAAACAAAAAGAATAGCAGAACAATGCATTTTTTATTAGTAGCTAGAAGCTATCTGGAATAATTCTGGGAATGTAAACCCCTCCATTGAAATGTTTCTTCACTCAGGAAGCCTACCCGAACTTTTTTGGACTAGTCATGGTTTCTAAGCTTAATCTGCTTCTTCTGATAAGGTTAATTTTATCTTTGTTTGCCTCTATGTAAACAAGCTCCATCACATGAAATGTCACAGAAAAGCCACCTCGTTCTTCTAGCTGGTGTTATATTGAGTTGTGACAGATCTGCTTTGAAAATAACACAGATGTGCAGTCTCTAATTTCACAGTTCTGCATACCTTTTTTCCCCCTCCTTTTAAAATGTAGATACAGCTAGTAATCTTGAGCATATGCTTTCAGGAAATCTTAACTTGTGAAACAGGAATGTTTTAAAAAAAAAAACTTTAAACACAAAGGACCTTGTCCCTTTGAGAGTTTGAAAAGAAAATGATGTTAACAGAATAAAGTATTCAACCCTGTTAGACAGCAAATCTATGGGTTATTTTTAAGCTAATTACTCAGAATTAAACAAAGGCTTAATGCCTTTTCCCTGAACAGGAGCTGAGGTCAAATTAAATGAAGCTGAGATGTTGTTTTTGTTGAACGTTCAGGCTTAAACAGATCACATTTGGCAGGGTTGGAACTGTGCCTATGGTACCAAAGTTGTACTAAGCAACAGTGATGTGTTTGATTTTCCAAAACGCTTGTGGCTGAGATAAAATGCAGATGCAAAAAAAAAAAAAAAAAGACTACTTATGCTCTGTTTCTACCAGTCTTCAGGAGTTCTCAGCGCTTTCTGTGTAGATAGAAGACAACTATTTAGTAGTAATCCTGGACTTTATCAGCAAATGAGCAATGAAACTTAAAGTAAACCATGCATATTAGCCCCACTGTAAAGAGTTAGCATGAGCAAACACAGTGTATGTTCTGGGAGAGACTAAAAGGAAGACACGTTTTGTAATGTCAGATGTTTGATAAAGTGATCTAAAGCATTCTGTATTCTATATTCCTTCTTATAAGAAATACTTTAAAATGGAATTTCTCTCTCCATAGATACAGATGAGATATATGCTTACATTTAGATATAGATACAGATGTAGATAACCAGTGTTTAGAATATGCTCAAGCGTTCACAAGAATCAGTCAGAAAAAAAATGTATTTGATAAATGATTACTAGAACATCTGTAAATATAATATAGTCCTTGACTTATGACCACAGTTGAGCCCCACATTCCTCTTGCTTAACATTTGTTAAGTTGTTCATGCCCCATTTTACGACTTTTCTTGCCACAGTTGTTAATGGAATCGCTGCAGTTATTAAGTTAGCAATGTGTTTGTTAAGTGAACCTGGCTTCCCCATTGATTTTACTTGACAGAAGATTGAAAAAGGGGATCACATGACCCCGGGACACTACAACTACCATAAATATGAGTCAGTTGCCAAGTTGCCATGCATCTAAATTTTGATCATGTGACCTACGCTGCAGTGGTTGTAAGTGTGAAAAACAGTCACTTTTTTCAATACTGTTGTAACCTTCAACAGTCACTAAATGAACTATTGTAAGTTGGGGACTACCTGTATATGAATGTGTTTAATATTTAAATGAAATGATTAATTCTGGTCCTGTTAAAAGTAAATAATTTGAATTTATTTGAGAACAGAAGTTAGAAAATTGTAACTGACGGATGTTTATTATTGTTATTAGTTAACTCATCTAGGGAATTTGGAAGTCTGAAGATGAGTCCAAACCCAACTCTTCTGATTTGTAGTTTGAAATCTTAAATACCGTATCATACTGATTTCATTTTGAAATGAAGAGCTTGTAAAGGAAAATGCAGAGTGATCCTTACGCATTGCGTATTAAGAGTATGTTGAACATCGTTTCTTTTTTCTATTCTTTTATTGGTTTTGCGCAATTTTTATTTTGTTCTTTGAAATTCTGTACAGTTCATTTTCAGGACTGTCCCAAAAAGTCACATTAAAACATGGCATGTCTCAGTTTTGTAGCAAATACAGTTGCCATGTAGTAGCCAGTTGAGAAAAATAGCATAATTTCTGTAATGGCACCTGATGTTTCTTCCTGGTTTGTTCTTTTTTTGAAACAAGAACAATGGAGCAAAAGAATCAGGGTTGATTTGTGAGCGTGTCTTTGGCTGGTTTCCCATCTTTACCCCCTTGATTGGATTGAATTGTCTTGTATATATGGTCATGTAGGCTTGAACTTTAACTTTATCAATACACTTTGCCAGAATTTCTGGAATAGGAATAGAATGTGAATGAAAATTGTATAGCCATGACTGTGAACATAACTATAACTTTAAACAGGAATGTGCCCCCTTTCCTCATCCCTTTTGCCTGCCAAATTAAACATAATTGTAGTAGCTGGTCTTTAAAATCTGAAAGTTGCTTTTCCTGATTGTTATAGACTTCCTGATTGAGTAAATTAGTGCACTCTTACAGCATTATCATAAACTGTTTTCGGTTCCTGTTTTCAGTATCATGAACACAGTATCCTGTGCAAATTAATTCCTTTCTTTTAATGTATGCAGTTTCATGAGAATAAAGCAATACTGTTTATAGTATAAGATTTCATGTTCGTGCGAGTTACAATACCTGTGCCTTGACTGCTGGGCTCCCAGGCTTTTTTCTCTCACCCAGATCTTTATTTTGTCCTTGTTTTTAATTTTCCTTGACAAGTGTCTTTTTAAACATACAGTATCTTCATATTAATTTTTGTATGTGTACTCTACAGGTAAAAAACCATATCTCTGCAATTTTTCTGCTGAAGATGCATCTGGGACAGCCCTACAGCTCAATCAGGAAAGAAACAATAGAGAAAAAAATGCTGTGGAATCTAAACCTGAAGTGCTAAAGGTGGCATCTACACCACAGGACAAGATCAAAGAACCATTTCCAAAATTCGTGGATTGCAAAATTTACCCTGATTCAAAGATGTCAGCATTTCAGCAAAGTTGTGATTTTCCTTGTGCCAGTATGACTGCTGATGTGAGACTGAATTTGCAAAGTCCCTTGGAAATTCAGCAGAAGCTCGCTAAAGAGATCCTTGTAGAGATGAATGAACATTCTGTGCTCAATAAAGATACAGAGATGTCTGAAAAGACTCCATTAGATCTAAGTGAGAAATCAACTAGGGCTGATTCGAGTTTTACCTCAACCTTGCAGGCTGCTCTGATTGTCCACCGATGTCCTTACTGCAGTCATAAAACTTACTATCCAGAAGTCCTATGGATGCACAAAAGAATTTGGCACAAAGTTAGTTGTAATTCTATGGCTCCTGCTTGGGTTCTTCAAAATGGATTCAAGAGTATAAAACATAATTCTGTTTTTATGGCAAGAAGTGGGCGCACTGGACCACCTCCTGTACTTGGTGGGAAAGAATGCCATCCTTTGCCTATAGCCAGATTTACACGTACTCAGGTGCCAAGTGGGTTGTCAGGATCCAAAAATAATAATTATTCTGATATTGCTGTATCTCCTAAGCCCGGGGCTATGGCAAAAGATCTACCATCCACTGGGGGCTGTGGTCCGCAACCATCAGCTATTGATGGATATAGACCACCCAAACTTAACCACACTCACGAACAATACGGTACCATAGCCCAGCAGCCCCAGTTAAAATCCAAATTGGATGTGAACTCCAAATTGATGCAAATGGGAAACTTTAGCAGAAATTCAACGCCTTCCCATACAGTGATATCTAAACCTAGCGGACAGCCCTCCAGTAGCAGAGAAACAGAAAAGTACGTAGTCCCTCAAGTAAATGCTGGATCTGCTCCTTTAATCAAGCATTGTACTCCAGATACAGGGAAGGCCAAATTTTTATCTCCATCTCAGTACCACCCTCTGTGTAAAACTGAGCCATGCGTTACTCAAGAACCTCCATCAATGCCTCAGCAAGAACGTACCGCCAAGAGGGAAAGTGAAATGAGAGCATTGATGAATTGTACTGGAGGATCCAGAGCAAGTCCTTTGATGCAACCTCAGCCTGTTGCAGCAGGACCTCCTCCACCTGTACATTCCACCAAACAGGAGCCATCCCCTGAGGGGCATGAGAAATGTTTGGATATTGTAAACATCTTAAAGACCTCCATTCCAAAGGATCTGGCTACTTTCTACCAAACCTGGGGTGCCAATAGCCCTGTTATGGACCGTGCTGGTAAGAACCCTAAGAACTGTCTTTCCAGCATATTTTTAAATTCTTAATTTTATTTACCCCCCTAACGTAAGGATTTCCACAAAACACTTGTATTGTTACTGTCTTGTGTTTGACAAGGTTATCTCTCCTATTTAACTGTCCTGTCCTGCATTGGATCATTTAGGTGGCTTACCTGGGAATAACACTGCTTTTCAATTTAATGACATTTCCTTCTGAAGAAAGATATGTAAGGTCTCATTGCTAGAATTCTATCTGCAATTCAGTCCCTTTAAAAAAGAAGTAGGGGTGGTGGTACTTGAAGAGGCTTTGAGAGAATTCCCTCTACATATGAAATGTCCAGGCAAAAGTTACAGTATCAGAGTTGTATCCACTCTAAAATGGGGCAAGAATTTACCTTGTGTGAGAAATGATTATTTCAAGAAAATTATGACTTTATTGAAAGTTTTGAGTGCAAGGGATTTTCAGAATTCACTGACAGATCTGTGCTTTGGAGATAAAACTGGTGAGAAAACATTGAAGACAGGGGGAATGGAAATAATAAAAAGAACAATTCAGCATTAGGACAAAATAATTTTGGCTAGGTTTGAAGCTTGTTGGATTTTCAGAGTCCAGTTTAGCTGCAGGAATCAGAACAGTAACGTCTTAATTTGCAAAGTTCCCTTTCTGGGCAATGGATTTGAGCAGAAATCTTGGGAACTGGATAATTCAGATTGACTTGAAGGATATTTGACTCTGCATATCTCAGTTCTACCAACCATGCACTATGCTTTATTTCATGCATTATTCAGCCATGCATTATTCTTTATTTCAGATGGTTGTGAACTGCAAAATCTTTTATGGCAAGCAAAAAAAAATTATATATAGCAGTATTTTCAGTCATAATGGCAACTATCACTTTAATATTTAAAATGGGAATTTATTAATGTATACTTATTAAACTGAGCCTTTATGCTTTATGATAGCAATAATGAAAGAGTGCTCCTGAGCATATGCAGAGCTCTATTTCCATAGTCAGGTTACCAGAATTTCATAGCCAAAACCTAGAATTAGCAACAACTAGTGGGCTCCCACAACAGCAGCATGAGTAAGCAAAAGAGATCCTAATTCTGGAGTTTTTGAATTTAGGCTTAGCTGGAAATCTTGTGCAAATACGAAACTAAATATAGCATTCTCAGAATTTAAGACAAATTGATTTATCCACCAGATAATAGGATAAAAGAATGCAGCATTTGACACCAATGACTCATCTTCCCTAAGTGATTTATTAAAATTTACTTATTTTCTTGTTTGCCCAGTGTAAATATGTTTGTTGCTTATTCTCCTAGATAAATGTAGCCCTTTTCCTTATGAGCTAAATTAATAAAGATTTAATTATTAACCAGTTAGAAAGAATAAGACCCATTTTGGAGAAATTCCTTACAAATGTGCACACACCTTGAAGATTTATATAGGTAGTTGTGTACTATGTCCACTGAGCAAAAGGAAGTTACAGCATGTTTGCCAAGATGTAGAACAAAGAGATCAGGATTTTGATGAGTTTTATCCCTGACAGCTGTTGGTAAGAAAATATCCTTAAAATACGGCATAAACATTTCATTTGTAAAAGATACTGTAAAACTGTTAGCAATTATCTTGTAAAGAGCTGCCTGTAGAGCAATATCTAATAGGTTGCTAAGAGTAAGGAAGTTACTCACTAAAATTGTTACCTAGGCACAAAAGCTTGAAACATTTTTAAGACCTGAGAAATAAGGTAATATTCAAAATAGCTTGGTTGAATAAGTCCCTAATTCATTGAAAGATAAACTAGAAGAGAAACGGCCTAATCAGACTTGCAGGATTCTGTGCTATAGCCAATCTCAATACAAGTTAGTCTTCTTGTAGAGTGGATTTCTTGGTCTGTTTTATTTAGTGAGACTTGCATATGTGCTCTAAGAAGTTGCAGTGAAAACATATATCCATTGTTTTGTTTATTGAAAAAGTTATAAGGGCCCCTTCTTATAATGGGACTATTACTAAATAGATGAAAATTTCAATTTTCTTTTTTTAAAAAAATTGCATTTTTTTGAACCCACATATGAACTAAAACTTAAGTTCTTTTTCAAAATTCAGTGTTTTTGGCTCTTTCCAGTACAAAAAAAATGGCATGTGTAAAGGCCATATACAAAGATTTAGGAAAATAATGCATGAAAATGTTTACAAAAAAATACATGCTGAATCCGAACATTAAGCAAACTTGGAAACAAAAACACGCTTATTTGGAAAACAACCAAAGAAAATACCCCGCCCCCTTCAAATTTAGTCAAGATGGGAATAAGATGAAAGAAAAAGAGAAAATCAGATCGACAAATAATAAGAGAGAGAAACCATTGTGACAGGTTTACTTACTGGTGACTACTATTTGGCAGTGCCTTTTTTATATGGTGAAATAAAATCCACTTGCATTTGGATGAGTCTGTTCTTTGGTTCTTCCCATGTCAACATTGCTCCATTTCTGGAATAGCTAATGCCAAGTTCAGGAACATTTTTCAGAAGATGATTCTTGGGGGGGGGGGGGGGGGGGGGGGGGGGGGGGG
>JANHFR010008100.1:0-23541 GCA_032468015.1 Mimophis mahfalensis | reverse complement strand
AGTTCAGTAACATTTTTCAGAAGATGATTCTTCCCCTGCCCCCCCCCCCCCAATATTAATTTTGTTAAGTAGGAAGCAATTACATGTTAGCCAATTTCCACATTAGGACAGTATTGCCTTGACTTCCAAGTCTTCCCAGATTCTTTTAGCCATAATCGATGGGCTGACTTTTTTCTTATGCTGCAGCCATAAGAAACTCTCAAATGCCGATAGTAATGCCATTATACATATAGGTAGTCCTTGACTTACAACAGTTCACTTAGTGACCATTCAAAGTTACAATGGCACTGGGGGGAAAAGCGACTTATGACAATTTTTCATACTTATGACAATTGCAGCATCCTCGTGGTCACATGATCAAAATTCAGATGCTTGGCAACTGACTCATATTTATGACATTTGCAGTGTCCCAGGGGCACGTGATAAATTTTTCAACCTTCTAACAAGCAAAGTCAATGGGGAAGCCAGATTTACTTAACAACCGTGTTACTAATTTAACAACTGCAGTGATTCACTTAACAATTTGTGGCAAAAAAGGTCATAAATTGGGGCAAAATTAATTTAACATCTGTCTCACTTAGCAATAGAACTTTTGGACTCCATTATGGTTGTAAGTCAAGGACTACCTGTAATTTCTTAGTGTGAAATAAGTTTGCTAAGGAACCAGGTAAGCAATTTAAGCCAAAGACTCAGGTTTTGTTTCTAAATTAATCATGCTGTCCCAAGTACCATGCAGAAATAAACATATGCCATTGATCTAGCAGGAAAATTGTGGATGCTGTAAGGATAAAAAAGTAAGAATTTACAAGAATACAAAGTAAGGAAAATATGTTGATTCATACATGTATAGACTAGGGTAAGAGCATAACTGTTAAACTAAAGTAGCATAGTAACTTCATTTTCTGTTTTAAAAATAGAGGTTAATCACAAAAATTGAATATTTTTTACAGCACAATTGTACAGTGTTGTCAAATTCTCAATGCGCACTCATTGGGCACTGCTTTCTGCGAACACATTGGCTTTGTCAATCCTAGTAATAAACCTAGGAATTCAAAAAATTGTCTTTGTGTTACTTCACTTTTCATTTTCTTTTCTGATCTGCATTGAATCCATGGCCAGTTCAGATCTGCTTGTACAACAGAAGCCACTATTTTGCTTTATCAAAAATCTCATTTAACGCCTGGAAAACATCACTAATCTTCTAGTCTTCATTTAGCCTTCACTCAAATTGGTCAGACTTTTAGAGAGTTAGAATTATCTTTTTATTTGCAGATTCCCTTGTTCAACACCCTCCTCCTCCTCCTCCTCCTCTTCTTCTTCCTCCTCCTCCTCCTCTTCCCCGCTCCTTTTCCTCCTCCTTCCTCTTTCTCCCTCTTTTCTTCTTTCTACATACATATGAACATACACATGAACATACACTTAGAAGTCTTATTCATTTTTAATTTAAAATATTCAGTGTATTTCTCCTTTGCAATAGAACTTTATTGCTCCCAGTAGAGGATTCCCTTATGAATGCTTTAGCATGCAGTAGAATTGGGGCAGGTTTGGAGTTTTAGCTTTTACATTTTAAATTGTCCCTCTGTTCTCAGGAGATAAGTGCACAATTTTGTTTCTTTCTGGTACCACAGCAATTTCCCAGTCCCTTGGAGAAATAGTTACAAGTACCACCAGAATATCAGTGCAGGTTATTAGCATTTGTATTGTATCGGGCATTCAGAAGCTTTTTGCTTTCTTGAGAATGTTGTTAAGAAAACAGCACCCCCACAAGACCAAGCCCAGCGTTTCAGATTCTTCAGGGGTTATTTTCTATTTTACTATGAGTATTATTTACAGTTATCATTGTATTAAATGTGACACAGGCAGCATGGCAATTATCCTTTCTAGTTTCACAGGAATTACTCTGATGAGAATCTGAAAATTATGTAAATAAAAGTGAATAATATTTATACACACCTGCACCCTTCACTGATGGAGGCATTGTGATCAGTATAACTAGTTCTGTGTAAAGACATCTTCAAAATATTAATATTGTTTCTCTTTTAACATTGATCTTGTTTATTATCAGAATTTATCATCTAAGTATGCGCTCTGCTTTGAACTGTTCAAATGAAACATCAGTGATTTTTTTTTAAAACTTAATGCATAAACTGGCCAAATATGCTCTCTTTAGTAGGCTGAATGACTGAACATTTCTTTCTCTTATACACAGGATTGATTGTGTCAACAATAGCATTTTTCCACCATGAATTAAATGCCATTGACATAATGGGAGGTATTCCTTTTTCAGACCAGTTACAAACTTTATACATGTGGGTTTTTAGCCAGGAGTCCTCTCTGATCCTGTGATAAAAGCCATTTTGTCAAGAAAAGTAACTAATAGAATGCCAAATCTGGGACACATTCAGTGGCTATTGTCTACCCTTTCCAATTACCTTGTGTGAATTAGTTCATACCTAATAGTGATCTCATGGTTTAGCACTAATCATACACAGTATCATTTATTTATAAATCTCCATGCAGCCGTGGTTTCTGAGCAACTGCCTCATGATGGCCCTTTCTACATCAGCTTATCCACTCTGGTTTCAGATGTGGTTCCAGTCTGAGTATAGGGTCTATGACAATTCGCCATGTCCAACTCACCATGGCCATCTTGCTGCAGGACAATTCACCACGGCCATCCCATCACAGGACAACTCACTGTGGGATAAGAGTTACCCTAATATCAAAGAAATGGTGGAATAGAATCATTAAAGGATGCCAAAGGAGGACAGAAGGGAATGTGAATGGCAAAAATTAAAATATTTTTTAATTTATTATAAATAATTAAATAGTATTGTTAAATTGTCCTGCAGCATGTTGTGAGTTGGCTGTGGCGAGTTCTCCTGTGCCAAGTTGCCTGTGGTGAGTTGGCTGCTGCAAGATTGCCGCAGTGACTTGGCTGTGGTGAATTGTCCCATTCCCCTGAATATATACTCTCTTTTTCAGGTCATAGAGGATAACTAGTTTTGCTGGCCAACATCTACTGGATGGCTCCTTATAATGATCAAGCTGTATTTCAGGACAGCTCTTTAGTCACTGAACTTCTTGCTGATAAAACACTTAAAATCTTTCAAAGAACCTGAGAGTTTTCCAGAACAGAGTTGAAAATCATGTTTTTAAACATGTTCCTACTTTTATTTTTAGAATCAGCAATAGAATATTCTAAACACACTTCTCGTTCATATTTGCAAGGAGATTCCTGTATGGATTGTACTTATCAACTTGATATTAAACTTCCTTTGCATTCTTTTTCTACATGCATTTGTTTAATTACTTTAACATAAAGAATTAATGAATAAATATTTCCTTGGGACTATTTCCTCTGCAAATATCCATTAATGTTGTTGCTTTCCTTTAGAAGAGATTGTTCTCAAGTTTTCCCTTGGATGTAGTTACTATCTTTTTCATGGAAAAAATAGTCATTAAAATATCTGTCATGTACAATTGCATATCATCAGTTAATTTAA
Organism: Mimophis mahfalensis; assembly: GCA_032468015.1. NCBI lineage: Eukaryota > Metazoa > Chordata > Lepidosauria > Squamata > Mimophis > Mimophis mahfalensis. The sequence goes on along the minus strand of JANHFR010008100.1, from coordinate 20,035 downwards.
GAAGTAAGTTTATGACAAAACTGTTGCCCACAACATGGCAGAAATTAGTATAACTAGTTCTTGTACAACCTCCCCCCCCCTTTTTTTTGGGAGAGATTTGGCCTAATAGTTGCCAACTACACACAAGCTTTTGCACTGATACCCCCAAAAAAATCAATTTGTATGATGACCTGTTCTTCAAATTTTTGGGGGGAGACAAGCATGCTAGTGTGGCTTAGGAACCAAGTACAGTATAACAGGAATAATACCTAATGTGTTGAGAATGATCAATCTAGGCAAGGGGTATCAAACTCAAGGCTCATGGGCTGGATCCAACTTGTGGGGTGCTTAGATCTGGCCTGCAGGGCTGTCCTGGAAGTAGTGAAGGCCCAGCCTGTGGTGCCTCTGCCAGCAAAAACAGGCTCCCAATCTCTGTTTTCAGCTGGGATGGCCTCCTACAACCCTCTGCCAGCAAAAACGGAGTCACCCTCCCAAGCTCCATTTTCACTGGCAGTGGGTTGCAGGAGTCTGTCCCAGCCAAAAACGGATATTGGGAGCCTGTTTTCACTGGCAGAGCACTTGAGCCACTACAGGTGTCCCTGACACAAGCAATGTAAAGCTGGCCATGCCCCCCCCCCCCCCAAGTCAAATGCAACCCTGATGCAGGCCTCAATGAAATCAAGTTTGATACCCCTGATCTAGGCTAAGGACCATCGTTACTAAGTCAGTGATTTAGTCAAGACAAGTAAAACGCCATAGATTGAAATGGCAAATGTGAATTTATTGCTATTAGCAATGATTATATACATTTTGTCAACAGTGAAGAAAACCAAAGACACGAAAAATGTATATATCAGAGTTTTTCAGTAGTAGTTGAAAATGTGCCTACTTTCATTGCATGAAATAAAGCAGGGTCACTTCCAGACATTTCTCTAAAGTGTTTCTTGTAACTGCACATGCTGTATTTTGATGTCTCCTGCAGTAGAACTTGTCTCTGAAAACCTATTGATGTAATTTGAAGTCCTGATGCAACATGCAATGCATTCCAGCTTAACATTTAAAAAGGAAGGGGTTAAAAGTATTCTTAGTTTCTTTCTTTCCTGTAAAAGAAAAACTCATTGCTACTTTATCTTAATCATGGGAAGTCACCACCTATAAAAATAAAAAGATAAAAAAACCCCAGAAAACAGAATTAAATGCACCCCACAAAATTCTTTGCATGAGATCATTTCACTTCTTCTGTACATGTGTACTTTGGTAAAGGTTATCTAGAATTGCCTCCCATCCACCTTTTCATCCATCCCTCCATCCATTTATCCCTCCATCCGATTATTCTGGAGGAAGTTGAACAGGCTGAAAGAGGAGGGCTTATCAGCAGGAAAAAAATCATGGGGAAGGAAGGACAGAAGTGAGGGCAAGGATTAGCAACCTACCACAAGAATGATTTTATTTTCTCATTGCTCATGGGATTGGGAGCTGGAGTAGACCTCTGAAACATACGTTAATTCAGAATAGAAGTTTCAAATACAATAACAAACCACAATGAACACATAGCAAGATTTACAAACCAAGTTCAGATCATGGCTACTCAAGGTTTCTATTTGATTAGAAAAGAGTAGGATATATAAAATTAAATATTTTGTCATCTTCAACACGTAACACTAAGGCTGCATTCCCATATATGTTATATATATTGTTTCTAAGCTGCCCAGTTGCTGAATGTGAGTAGGTGGCCATATAAATCCAATAAACAAACAAATAAATGTAAATAAATAAATGTCTGAATGTGGCCGCTCTGTTTGCATGTCTATGCTTGTGTGTTTACTGTAAATGTTTCTGGGTTGTTTCTCTAAAGGACAGTTCAGAACCTTGAAATCTCATTGTGACCATCTCTCTCTCTGCCTCCTGCTCCCCTCCCCTCCCCTCTCTGTGTGTGTGTTTTAAGGAAGGGAATATTAGTACTAAATAAGATGTTTTCCCATCCCTTTAGCACAGATTATAGGAAATATCTTGAAAAAATAAATAACCCAATAAAAGTCAAATGTGTCCTTCCTGATCACAGTAAAAAGACACAGACCAGCCCTTTAAGTCAGATGTTGTAAGCTGACCTTTGGGGGAAAAGAAGAGATTTCAGTCATGGATGCTGAGGGCCTAGAAAATCCATCTGCAAAAGACTGGCAAGGGACTGCTGCCTTTTTGTGATCTCACAATGTCCATAATGACACTTTGATTCACAGATGTCTTCTCTCTGGGCCTCCCAGATCCGGGGTCAGAATTGTACCAGTAGGCAGGAAAGGTAGGGCTAAAGGTCTGCTCCATTTATGATGGCTTCACTCATTTTGCACTCCTCTCCAAGCCTGCCCCAGGGGTGGGGCAGTCAAGCTCTGGTTCTACTCACTTCCTATTATCCATATGACTTGTCTCCACCATGCTGGAGTCACTTTGATTTGCCAGATGTACTGCTTGACAAAGCGGGGTGATGCCGAAAAGTGGATCCAGCTGCTGTGAAAAGCGCACACCTGACATGCCACTTCTGGTGCGGGCACATCACGGGGAACATTTTTTAATTCAATGTAATTTATGCATTCTTGCAGTCCTGTGTGTGTGTCTGGCCTGTCAGCCAGTGCCTAGATGAAGGTTGACAGTTGTTATCCAGGGCCTGAAGGTAATCTCACATAATGACACATTAGACATACTAATGATGTTTTCCTCTGGCATATTGTTTTCTTCTCAACTTCCCCTTCTCCTCTCTTTTCCCTCCCATGCCCCCCTCCCCTTTTCTCTCCCTCCCACCGGGATGCTTAGGACACAAACGCGCCAAGGAGACTATCTCTGCATAGAGTGTGGGAAGGGCTTCACACAGCCAAGCCACCTCAGGACCCACATGAGGTCTCACACAGGTATATTTCCTTACATGTCTTCCAGTGGGATGAAGGGACGCCCCTAGTAACAATTACATATTAATTTCCTTGTCACCAATCTATTTTTTGTTGTTGATGTTGTTGGTTTCTTTAAAGCTTCTCCATTTTACACCATTTCAGATTTGATTAGCATTTCATGTTCCATTTCAAGTACCTGAATTCTCCTCGCCTCTCTTGCGAAACCTTGCCTTGCTGATTAAATAAGATGATTTTCAGAGTTTTGTGTGTGTGTGGGGTTTCCTTTTTTTAAAAAAAAAAACCTTTTTAATTAGAAAGCAGAATACTCTGGAATGAATATGCTAATGAAATCTGTTGCCGCTGGCATAAATTGAAATCAACCCCCACCCCCACCCTTTTGAAATGAACAGAAAGCTTTCTTTCTCCTTGCTGTGGACTCAAATAAGTCCAGGCTTTATAATATTTTTCTTCTTGTAAACCTTATTCCACATCCCAGCCCTTCGAAAGGCCCAGGATAAATTTTGGGTGTCAGCCCTTTCCTATTTGGAAGTGGGGAACCTAGCAAGGTAAAACTAACAGCACATCAGTACATCTTTCATAACCTCATAATGAGGAAAAGAGACTAGATCTCTCTTTTCCTCCCTTTCTCTTTGAAGAAGGGTGAGTGATGCATGTATAAGACGTTCTGCGGCAAAATGACAGAGGCCAAATGGTAAGTAATTCAAGAAGAGGGTCCCTTTACGTACACACTGATAATTAATGTTGTCAGTGATTGCTTTCTTCAGCGCTGAAGTCTGAATTAAAAAAGGCAGTGCCCTTAGGTTCCCATTAGCACACTCTCTTACAGTAAGTGTTACGGTAAATTGGTATTTTCCAGCTATAGGCAAAGAGTTGGTGTCTTTGCTTCTTTCCCTCCTCCCCTCAGTGTGATTAATCTGTAATGGAGTCAAATAATGTACACACACTAACGAAGCTTGAATGTTCATCTGTTAACAAGCCCCCTTGTTCCCACAGTGGTATTTGAGTCTAATGGACTCCGAGGTACCGAAGTTCACACCACCTCCGCAGATGCCCCAAAACAAGTATGTTTTACAATTAATTGGGTATTTGGTTTTTAATGTGATAGTCGGGGGAAAAGTAAGTTGCATGGAGATACTCATCAGTAAAGCACTCACTGTTTAGGTAGCTAGAGAGTAAATAATCATTGTGCCTCTGTTTATTATATTTTTAAGAGAAACTTAAGATGTATGGACACCCTTGTTCATATTGACTAGAAATTGTGATCAGTGTATTGTGATTACCAGTCAAATGCTTATATTGAAATGGAGAGTTTTTACACCGTGCGCTGAACAACGCATATAGTTACATTGTCTCCAACTAGATAGTTTAGTATACAGGTAGGCCTTGACTCACAACAGATTGCTTCGTGACCATTCAAAGTTACAAAGACACTGAAAAAATGATTTCTGGCTGTTTTTCACATCTGTGACCGTTCCAACATTCTCACGGTCACATGATTTATATTCAGTTGCTTGACAGCTGACTCACAATTATGATGGTTGCAGTGTTTTGGGGTCAAATGATGCCCCTTTGCAACTTTCTCACAAGCAAAGTCCACGGGGAAGCCAGATTCACTCAATAGTCAGTTATTAATAACTGCAGTGATTCACTTAACAAATGTGGCAGGAAAAGCCGTAAAACAGGGCAAAGCTCTCTTGACAAATTTCTCACTTAGCAACACAAATTTTTGGGCTCAGTTGTGGTCGTAAGTTGAGGACTACTTGTATACCTAGTATACACCTGGTTTAGAAACGGGGCAACAATCCAACTGTGTTTTTCTGAAGAGTATTTCTATCACAGTATTATATAGCTCTTAGCTTTGAAAGATCCTTTTCTTTCAATCTGCGTGGACTCTGTGTGGTGGTGTGTTTTCCTCTGCTGACTATGTACAATATTTTCCTTTCTTGAGAATGACCTGGCTGTCCTTTAAATTTTCTTCATTTTCACTTATGCTGTAAGCTGTCCTGAACACTGTTTCTTACTCTGGGGTTTTATATTTATTGCCAGTCGGTGCCAGATTACCTTTTTCTCACTAACTCATTCATGCATTTCTGGAATTAACATCTTTCACGAGCACTTGCAGTTCCTTGTCCATGTTCTTCACCAGTCATTTATTAACTGTTCAGGAAGCACTGTTATTTGTATAGCATCGTTTCCGTGACAGCATTTTTGGCTGTCAACCACTGAACCATATGCACTATTGATTTGAGTATGGTAATAGTTTGTATTGAAATTGCCATAGTGTTGAGCTAACTTAGAAGGGCGTATCCATATGTCATATAGATAATAGCAGTAGGAGGTAATCTGTGCTCCAATCTCTGCACTGCAGTACATTTACCAATGGAATCATTAATACCATATTGTGGATTTCTATATCTTCTCTGCATCCTTTCCCAATTTAAAGTTTGTTCCCAACATAATCCAGTGCCAAAGCTGGCATATCTAAAGGATGGTCTATTTACACATGAACATTTACTTTCAATCATAGGAACTCCTTTCAGGAGCCATAAATTGGTGTGATTCGACAGATGAGAATGTTCCAGAGAGCTTTCTTTGTGATTGTGCATGAAATGTAGATAGGACTGTCCCTGGGGAAGAGAAGAGTGTCAACAATGTCAAATATGACCACTGTGACTGGGCGGTCAAAGCTCCACCCCTGTTGTGGCTTAACAGCCACCGGCCCCTCCAGCAGCCAAATCAGAGGAGTCAGGTCAGCATCAAGGCAACCTGAGAGCTCTGAGAGGGGAAGAGGGAATGGAGCTGTCAGAGAAAGAGAGAGAGGCGGAACCTGGCCCGTCCGTCAGCCCTCAAATGGAGACTCAACAGCCCCCAGGTGTGGAGGTACCTGATAAGGAAGAGAAGGAACAGCTGGGTCCTGTGCCTGACGTGTGGATGCACAGAAGGCAGAGGAGAGGATAGCAGTGGAAATCTGTGGGCCGATCCTTGGGATGGAAGAGCCACTGCTGTTAGTGAAGCCCCACCCTAGTTCTCGTGATAAAAGGTGGGGGTGGAGATGAATAGATGTGGCAGACAACTGTTCATCTCCCTGGCGGACAGACTTGTTAGCCTGCAGTGAGAGAGGAACTTTTTGCCAGGACTGCTGCCGCTCCTAATAAAGGAATCATTGCTTTAACTACAAAGGGTTTGTGGTGTTCAGAGAGCTGGGTCAGAACAACCCCTTTCAACATGTATTAGTCCCATAAAAATACAGGATCCTGATTACCTGGTTGTGCCTGACATTTTGCTGTTATTCATGGCCCCTCCAGATATCCCTGAATGTGGACCTCCTTATCCTCAGAAGGATGGCCTGCTCCTTTGGTGGTTTTCTCCATATTGCAGAAAGTGTTTTTTTTTAATAGGCATTCACCTTGTTTAGTTGAAAGATATTTTGCTGATTTTTTGGAGAATAACTTTAGTTTGCTTCTTTTTATGTCTTTGTGTGCTGTTACTTGGTATCAACACCTTTAATAAACAATGGCCCATGCCAATCACATTTCCCTAGTTAGAAAATGAGATGCCATCACTGTCTTTTGTATGTTGCAGTGGAAAGGAAGGCATTGTAGTGGTAAAATATGAGAAAAGAGTTGTTATTTACAACAAAGATTAGCTGGAATATATATTCGGTGCTGGAATGAGAGCACTATACTAACCAGTGCTTGAAAAAAAATTGGAAAGCATTTAGGCTTAATTAAATTATTCTTCTATTAGAACTAAATTCAAAACATTGTAAGAAAATATACCAAAATGAATCAAATGTATACAGGGTAGCTTTAAAGTAAACAAAGGGGGAACAACGTGCTTAGAAATTATTGCAAGGGAAAAGTTGACAAGAATACCTTAGGCATTCTTAGATTAATTTTTTAAAAACAGGCTGATTGTACTAATGAATATATTTTCTAACCCATGCAAATGTTCATATTTTTCAGAAAAGAAAGGAAAATGATGAAGTCAAAAAGAAAATTCAGTCATTAATTTTATAAGATTTGTTAAATAATCTGTCCTCATTATGTTAAATAGTAGCTTTATCGAAGAATGAAATTTCAGTTGAGAATGCAGAACTACCAACTTCAATATTTTCCATTACACGTTGGAAATTAATTTGCAAGGACATTTTAGTGGCATGTGCTGTAATGTGCCACAATTTTTTATCCTGTGATTAATAGTTTATTTCTGATTATTGTTAATGTTATTTTTAAATGGCTATGCTGCATTTAAGAATTCCATTAATCAAAATAATTCATAATGAATAATTGGCAGACTAATTTGTCTCCTTTACAGCTGTGAATATTGTAGTACAAATACTGAAGAAACAGGTAGGAAGAGGAATTCTGTGTTTCTGTCCTTTAGCTTAGAGATGAGATATCTTATTCCAGAAAGCCTTACTTTTTTAGCTGAATGTACAAATACATCCATTCATCTCCATCATTATCATGATTTTTATTTTAAAAATGACACGTTTTTTTCTAATATAGACATCACACTACAGTAATATTTTCTGAGATCATTTGTGGGGAGAGAGAATACTGTTGTGCACTCAAGGCTGATTCCTGTACTAGAGAGATTTCACAATTTTTTTAAAAAAAATTCTTCATTGCACAAAGCAAATTGAAATGTAGCTCCAAGAGTGTAGCTCTTGAGTGTAGCTCATATTTTCTTTAGCACAAAAAGTATAGTTGATCTGATGAAAAAAGATCATGATCCTGACATGATACCTGGTTTCCCCTTGTCATTTAATTAAATTCTTTTACTGCATCTAAATGAATCTGAACTGTTTATGCTGCAGGTGAGAATATAGAATATTATTTATTATTGGCCAAGAGTGATTGGACACACAAGGAATTTGTCTCTGGTGCATAAGCTCTTACTACACATACAAGCAGCAAAGTGATAAATCATGTTATAATCATAAATCATAAGATACAACCAACAAAGTGATAGTCATAAGATAGGAGTAGATAATAGGAAAGATGAGAATAGGATTAGGTAATAGGGGAAGTTGAGGATAATACTAATACAATCCTACCACATGGGTAAATATCCTTAGACATAAGACAGTGCTGTGGTAATTAGATGTTCAGCAGAGTGATGGCACAAGGGAAAAAACTCTCTGAGTCTAGTTGTTTTGGCATGCGGTGTCCTGAGGGGAGGAGTTAAATCAATTTATGTCCAGGATGTGAGAAGTCAGCCCTCTTTCTGGCTCATGCAGTATACAGGTCCTCAGTGGAAGGCAGGCTGGTTGCAGTTGTTTTTTCTGCAGTCCTGAGTATCCATTGAGGTCTACACCTGTCCTGTTTAGTTTCTGTACCAAACTGTAATAGAGGTACAAATGACAGACTCGGTAATTCCTCTGTAGAACTGTATCAGCAGCTCCTTGGACAGTCTGAGCTTTCTGAGTTTCTCAGATGTGCTCATAGCTTATGTTTTTCACCACAAAGACAGGTTGCCAAGCATTAATTAAGGTTGTCTTGGTAGTGTTGTCAACCATGTGGTTTGGGGAATCCAAGCGGAGTAGTCCTGCAGTTCTTCCATTATTACAAGTGATAGGTGGCACAGTTCTTGAACTGGATAAGGCAATCCTTTGAAATAATATTAATGTGATTTTATTCTGCTGGTCGCCATGCTTTTGCTTTGTTTAGTTTTAGAAGATCACGAGGGATACCGTAACGCTTCACTCAGGCTTACGCTTTCAGAACAATAAAATTATCTCCTGAATGGGTTTGTTGGTTAGAAAGAAACTGGAGACAGCTTTTCTAACTTTGTAGTTAGCTGAATTTTGAAGGATTTCAAGTACAGTAACTTTAGTGGCTATCGCTCTGCCCTTTGGGAAATATTCAGACATTTGGTATAAAACAGTGTTTGAAACGCCTTCCATCAGGTTTAAGAACATGTAGTTCAGTCACTGATTTGAAGGTCTTTAGTTTGTACCCAGTTAACAATGACTTCAGTTAACCGGCATCTTCATTATCTCAGTGAAACTTTAATATTTCCTTAGCTGCAACCTGTAATGGCTACAGTTCATCTCCTTTTCCATATAACAGGGAAACCTTCCCTGAAATTTTTCTTTTTTAAAGCTTTCCACTCTCTGATTTCATTAGCATTTTCTTTATGATAATGGGAACCTCATACAAGATAATTGCATTTTCTAATTTAGCATTGGGGGCTCTGCTCTAACCACAGTAATACAAGTATATGAGAATAGAATCCTTGGCTTTTGGCTATGGCCACCTTTTCCGGTGTGGCCCCCACAGGGAGTGCTTCCCCTTTGTTCTGCTTAGAGAAGAGTTCTCATTTCTTCCCATTTACTATCATGGCCTCTGGCCTTATCTTTCAGATGTTGTGGGGCAGCAGTAACTTCTTTCATGTTTTTGCTGCTTCTAAGTGAGCCTCCTCTGGGAGTGAATTACAGCTGGAACTGTGGTGTGCCCCTTCCTTGAAAATCTCTGATTAGGAAGGCTATTCCCCATAAATAGTTTAATTACAACCTCAAGCCAAGGGTGGGTTGTTGGTTTATTTTGTTTGTTTTTTGGGGTGTTTTTTTTGTGTGTGTGTGTGTGTGTGTGTGTGTGTGTGTGAGGCTGCATTTCTGTCTCTTTTCCCATTCTTCTTTTTTCCCTACCATTCCTACCCAGGCAAATGGGAACATTCAGTTCCTTTTTATTTTCCTCTCAGCCACACAACATCTAATCACATTCCCTGCTCTACCCATAATCTGTCCCATCTCTGTGTGTGTGTGGTATGTGCATGTGCGTGCATGTGATGTGTTTTGAAGTGTGTGTGTGTGTGTTGTTTTAATTTAATGATTAACATCTCCTGAGGTAGCGATGAAAAAAATATAAAGCATTTCCCTTAGTTTATTACATGAAATTCAGCATATAACTAAATAAGTTTTATCACGTCTCTCACTCTGTTACCATTTCTGCACTTCAAATATATGGCAGTCCGCACAGATGCTTCCTCCCTCCCCTAGATGCCCCCTTTAATTTTGTTGCAAATCTTCCTTTCTCACAGCAGACTTTGACTAGCAAATGTCATGAATCTTCGGCCAGCCTTAATTAGGATTTTTCTAAATCTATTAACAAAGGACAGATACTTAATACATTATGTCAAGCAACACTGGCTTTTCGTTAGCTTTTCCAGGAGTGCCATAGGCACAGTTTGAAATTTACTGGGAATATTTTCACACAGTGGTTGGGTCCGATGCTGTGTTAATTTAAAATAGTCTGATTCCCTTCACCAAGGTTTTTGTTTAAGGTTAGCGCATGAGTATAAGCTGTATCTTGCCATGCTGCTTCACCCATTAGTACTAAAAAGTCACATTGTCCAAACACTCTCAGCATTCTTTTGCCCTGAGCTGCAAACTCGCATTCGTTCACGATTTTATGTTGAAAATCATTGGTTTTCAAATAGCTCTTTTGGTTTGTTTATGTGTTGTAACATATAGTTAATTTTCATTTGATAGACTGGTCAAAATTGGAGGGTTTTTAAAATGCCTGTATAGAAACATGGCTGTCATACCATGTTGAATTTTATTATCAGTGTGAATTTGTTTTCCCTATTGCCCACCCCCTATTATATATGATAATATAATATAGTTGCACCATGCCAACTTGTGTAGCTTTTATCAATAAAAAATAGACATCGGGGTCAGCAAATATGGCCTCTTTATGACCCGTGGACCTCACATCCCAGAATTCCTGACTCAGCCATGCTGGCTCAGCAATTCTGGGAGTTGAAGTCCATGGGTCATATAGGGGCCATAATTGCCCACCCCTGTTATAAATGATAATATGCCTTATTTAATAGAACAAAATCTTCTATTAAAAATGTCCTCTTTCAGCCTGTGGGTTGTTTACTCTCACTTTGGGTTTAAAGGTAAAGAGTATAAAGAAACTGGGACAGTCAGTGGTTGTATATTTACATTTATACAGATCTGTGTTCTCTTTTTCCTTCTTTTTGGGAGTGACAGCTTTTCACAATATTAAAGAAGATATCACGCTTCAGTTTAAAAACATTGTTAGTTAACAATAGGTGCTATTTTAGTACATGTTTGTTATGTGATTATTTTCTCACTTACGTTAGACAATAGATTACATTTTTAAAAAATTACAATTGAGCTAGTCTGAACAATCTGAGATGTATATAAGGCTACTACAAGGAGCTAAATCATTGTTTATGCTGCAAGGAGAATGAAATTTAGAAATCTTTGCTATCAGCAAATGGATAAACATGTTTGAAAAAAATTTCTATAGAATCAAATTATGCTTTTATGTTAGGTAAGATATAGTTATGCTGAATAAGTTGAATTTTCTTTGAAGAGTTTGAAATTAAATTATTGGGAATCAGGTGAAAAAGCTGGTTAATTGTTGGTGCGTTGCCTGAAGCAAGGTAGCCAATAGAATATAATTTCTGACGTAGTAATAGAAGATGGTTGGAGACTTAAGATCTCTGAATTCATGAAGAATTGCAAAATTCCACCTGTAAATCTGTCAGAGTTGGGACAAAAATGTTATCCATTTGTTTGTTTGTTTTAGTTTGGGGAATAGGGCTTAGGGACAGTTAGTACCTATGTCTAAGGAAGGCTTAAAGTACCCATTTCAAAGTTAACCACTCCCCTGGCCAGGCTTCTTGGCTTGGGTCTACAACAACTCGCCACAGCCAACTGGCTGCAGCAGTTCACCACCCCAACTTTCTAAGGGCCAACTCGCCACCGGCAACTTGCTGCAGAACAAGAGAAACATTAATATTGAAGCACTAGTAGAATAGAACCATTAAAGAAAGCATGTCAAAGGAGAGACAAAATGAAATGTGAATGACAAAAATTAAAATATATTTTTAATGGTTTTAAATAATTAAATTGAATTGTTGAGTTGTCTTGCAACAAATTGTCTCATGGCAAGTTGGCCATGGCAAGTTGTCCCAAGACAAGTTGGCCATGGTGAGTTGACTGCGGTGAGTTGTCCCATTCCGTCTTGGCTTGCAGCAGCTGTCACGGTTAGTGAGGTTTAAGGGCAAAGAACAGCATCTCTGAAGTGTATTTCAAGAATCACAGAACTTTTTCTACACATAAAGAAGCTTACCTCTGTTCATAAAATAAAGACAACATGCCATTAAATTGACTGCTTACATTTCGGGTTATTACAAATTATTGGCTATGAAAAATTATTGATATTCCTCTTTAGTACTAGTACTTATTTAAGCCAAAGACATGAAGGTCCAGTTGAGTCCCAGTACAAAAAACCTACCTTTATTCCAGACTTATCCTATTTGGTGCCCTCCTAGAGTCACAGCTAGTTCAGAGGTGGTATTCAGCCAGTTCCAACAGGTTCCGGAGAACTGGTAGCAATAATTTTGACTGGTTCAGAGAACCACCTCTGTTTGGCTGACACCAGCAAATAACACCTCTGATTGACTGACAGCATAGTCATGCCCACTAAACTATGCCCACAGAACCGGTAGTAAAAAAAATTGAATCCCACCACCGAGCTATTTTTATACAGGTAGTCCTCAACTTAAAACAGTTCTTTGGGTGACTAATTAAAGCTACAACAGCACTGAAAAAAATGGCTTACACCCATTTTTCACACTTATAGCCATTGCGTCATCCCCCTGGTCATGGGATCAAAATTCAGACACTTGGCCATTCTCATATTTATTACAGTTGCTGTGTGAGCACAACCTTCTGACAAGCAAAGTCAATGGGGAAGCCAGATTAACTTAACAACCATGTTACTAACTTAATTACAATGATTCACTTAACAATTGTGACAAGAAAGGTTGCAAAATGGAACAAAATTCACTTAATATCTGTCTCTCTTCACAACAGAAATTTTGAGCTCAGTTGGGGTAATAATTCAAGGGCTACTTGTATTATGACAGCTCTAATTTACCTGGAATTTGCCACTTGGGGAAGCCAGTGTGGTGATTTAATGAAAACAGAAGTTTGTTCACTTTTTGGCTGTCTGTGTCTGTTTCTTTCTATCCTTGTGATTATGGCCAATAAAACCAGCAGGTTGCCTCTCTTTAGTATGAGTCACCATGGATCAACCATGAACTTTAATCCATACTTGTTACCCTAATTAATTTAGGAAACATCATATCATTCAATCAATCACAAATCCCCTCAGATCCTATAACATTTGGCGCGCTGCTCTTCTTTCTAGTCTTTTATCCTTCTTCTGGCCATTGTTAACCTTTCCTCAAGTACTCTTATTATTTGCTATTCTAACGTAGCATGGAGTTTATAGGAGCTTGATGGGGTATTGCTTTCATCAGAGGTGATTAAAAATAATTCATTTTAATGGATTAGGTCACAGTAATATTCGTAATGGTCATAAAAAAGTAGCTAGGACCATTATAAATTATTAAATTGCTCAACTGCTTTAGTGTGCAGAGCAGGGGCAGCAGCTGATATTACCAAAAATAAGAATAACAATGTGTTTTGCTTTTTTTCCCCCCCCATTTAGGTGAGAGACCATTCCAATGCAGATATTGTCCGTACAGTGCCTCTCAGAAAGGGAACCTAAAAACGCATGTCCAGTGTGTACACCGGGTTGCCTTTGACAACAGCCAGTACCCTGACCTACGGTTCCCATCACCTCCAAATAATTACTCCATCAACCCCTCAGAAGGCCAGCTGGAAAACATCTTTACAATCTCTCCAGTCCCTGGAGCAACTGTGTTATAGAGAGACTCAGGCTCTGTGCTCTGCTAGAAGGGTGATGTCTCTGAACTGTTAATCATTTTAAAATAAATGAAGAACCTACCCAAGATATATACAAATTGACATAGTAATCAGTCCCCACAGTTCCTTATTTCCTTTGTAATAAACAGAAGAGCTGGCAAGCTTTGGGGGTAGTGCAAAGCTTATATATTAATCAAGATAACATTTTTAGACACTGGAAAAAATTAAACGTCATATATTTGGAGGATGGCACTGCAACAGAATCTTCCCTCGTGGTGGGTTTGAAGTTTTATTTTTATTTAAAAGAAACACACATCCAGGGTGGATTTGGGAATGCGGGAAAGAGTGATTAAGCAACCGTCATGCTCGAAATGCAACTTTAAAAAAAAGAAGAAGGAAGGAAGGAGTCATTCAGTGCTGTAAAAACCAAACTTGATGAAGGACAGAAGGGACAAAAGGGAGAGGCCATCATTCAGCAGTGAGGTTGTTTCATGATAGTTTGGGGACCACTTCCATTTCCAGTGGGCCGATCCTTGACTGCACACCATTAATAGTACGTGAATATGGAAATTGAAAACACTTCCTAAGAAATGCTTCTCTTCTCACTTTGGCAAGAAGAAAAAGAAACAGCTGGTCAAACACTAAGAAGAAAAAGGAAAAAAAAGGCTTCTGTGTTTTTTTATTCCCCCTCTCAGGGCCTTCCTGTTTGTTTAATCTGCTTTTTCTTTCTTTTAAAATGCAGTTTTCCATGATCTGTCATAAAGGAAGTATGCATGCTTTTAAAAATTAGTTTCAAAATGGGGGGAAACCCCCACTTTTTAAAGCTGTTGATTGATATGCTTATAATACATTTTAAAAGCAGATGTTTAGGCATACCTCTGGTTTTATGATACTGGAGATGACTGCATTTCTGTGCAGCAAGACCAAGTTCCTATCATGGATCCTTGTAATGTTTTGAAGAGGGGCGGAAAAATCACTTGTTTTGTGATGGCAAGCTTTCCTAATCTAGTATTTTCTAGCTCAGGGGTCTCCAACTTTGGCAACTTTAAGACCTGTGGGCTTCAACTCCCAGAATTCCTGGCTGAGTCTTAAAGTCTTAAAGTAGCCAAGGTTGGAGATCCCTGTTCTAGATGATCTGGAACTTCCCAGAAAGTTCTAGCAAGCATGGCTGTTGGCTGTGGTGGCTTGGAATTCTGGGAACTGCAAACTCAGCAAGTTTGGTGGCACAGGGTGATTTGGCACGGTAATCACTGGAGTAACGGGGGAGGGAGAAAAGGCGCTTTATATACCTCTTCTACAGTAAGTTTTTAAAATGCAAGTTTTTAAAAGTAAGAGGGAAGAAGAAGCGGCAGGTTGTTCACACAGTGTCTGTCTTGTTCAAAAGTATATTCCACATGTACTTTTTCCTTCTCTTGCTATGGCACTGTGTGATGGTAATAATTCAGAGTTTCAGATTTTGCACATAAACAATTTTATGCATCATCATCATCAAGAAAAAAAATGCTGCCTTGAATATATTTGTGAATGTTTTTCTTTTGCAAAAAAAAAAAGCTTTACTAGTTTTTTTTTTAATTGTAACGTTTTTGTAAAGGCAGGAAATGGATTTTTAAAGAAAACTAGCATGCTAATTATATTTTTCAAAAAAGCAATAATTTTACATGTACAGAAATAGCACTAATCTTTTAATACTGATGGAGAGCAACCGTTTACTTCTATAATAATGGGATAGTGCTTTTTTTTCCCTAGAAGACGGGGTTACTCAAAAGATTTTTTTAATATGTATTTTTTTTTTCCTGTTCTGATTTTGTGTTGTCTATATTTGAATTGGGATTCTACTTGTTGCAAGTTACTTGACTGTTCTTGCTTTGCTGTTAACTATAATGCAGTTGTAATATTCGTATATAATTTGCTAGTTTGGAATTTTCATTTTATTTTATTCCTCATACTTCTTTCTGCACCAGCTGTAAGCCAGCTGTAACCCTGGATTAGTATAAAATGTCTGTGCAGATGTTGTGTAACTGATTAATCTGTTTTGAAATTCACACAGACATATTCTCCTTTTTCTGTCTCCTGCATCCCACTTCATCCTCATTTCCTTCAAATCATCTATTTTTATGAATCAGATAATACCAAAATATCCCTAACTGGTCAATTAGGGAATCCATAATCAAGTGCTACATTTTCCTCCTTCAAGCACTTATTTTTCCTTATTTTAACAGATGAGGATTCAGGAATGCCTGCAGGTCATTTCTTTAGTCCAAATTTCTGCTTATCCACCCCCACCCCCACCCCCAATTATTTGTGTGCCCATACAACTATCACAATTTTTGTTGCTTGATTTGTGTGTGTATTTTATTTTTGAATCATGTTTGGTGAGTGGTGTCTTTGATTTCATTAATTCTTTATTTCTAATATTATTATTTTTTTGTCTCTGCGAGCTGATCTAGAAGGATCTTAGTTATTATTTAGAGTTTCAGGGCTTTTCCTGAAGATCATCTGACACACAAAGAGGAAAGGGCTGTCATTGCCATTACTAGGGTACTAATCAGCAAAGTTTACAATCATCATTTAGCTTCACGAAGAACAACAGCAGGGGAAATCAGTTTAAATAATTATATGCTGTGTATAGCACAGAAATGAGATTTTCACTTAATTAAACAAGAAATGGGGAGGGAGAAGGGGAGCTGTCATTAAAGACCACCATATTACGTGTGAATTCCAAGCATTGTAATTTCCTCGTTTCTCATCCATATTGTATCAATTTGTTAATTCAGTTAGATCCTAGTGTTTAGTATGATTTGTGCTCCTTATTTATTTAGCTATTTGGGTTTAAAGTAGCTTTTTGGGGCGGGGGGGAGAGGAAACATAATTTTGTAGCGTGACACATTTTTGTAAGCCATCTTCTGACTGTTACAGCGACTCTGCTACCTCTGTCAATCTGTTTCTTTTCCTTAACAGGTTTTCTACAGTGTTTCAGTCTAATGTACCTTAGACAATAAAGGTTCCATAATGAGCAGTGCAGATGGTGTCTCAGACATTGCTCTTCGTTTCTTCTTTCATTTCACTGTTCCAGTACAGAAACAGGCGCCTCGGCCGTATGAATCTTCCTCCTTTCTTGTCTCTATGTGAAGTGGAATAATGTCATCTTTCAAAACTGCTACATTTGTTCTCATTTCTATAGTCGTGAGAATGTTTCCATCGCAGTTGGGTTACTGGGGGAGAAATATATATATATACCTTTGCAGATTTAGTTTTTAGTTTTGTAAACACCCCAGAGCGTATTTCCATTGTTGTTGTTTTTCAAGTTAGGGATAAAATGTGTACGCTATTATAATTTCAGCAAGATGCCATTTTAATAGGCAGAACATCAAAGTTTTATGATCAGGTTGCCACAAATCTCGGATAAGAGATGACTTTTGCTGTCCGGTGCCCTCTGTTCATGGTGACATGAGTTTACCCTACGTGAAAAGGAAGATGGATCAGTTTCCCAGAGGAAATATAACTGTAAAAATGATTTAGTAAAGGAAATGAGAAAGCTGAACCAAGCTTTTAAACCATTATGTAATGGAACTACAGTAGTTTTTGTATTCTAATAAAAAATAGTAAATATTAGCTTTTTATTGAATCTGAAAAGGATATTGAGAAATATTTATGCAGGAGAACAGTAGGCAGATATTACTCCAATTTGGGGAGGGGGGAATTTTGAACAATATGTAAGATTCAACTGCCAGAGAACATCCTTAGATATATATTTTTTTCAAATAGCAAAGATTTTTTAAGAAAAACAATTTGTCGATACTTTTTTTTTTAACTAAAAAAACCCTAAAACCTTTTTTTTCAAGGAGCCGTCTACCAAAGAAAAAGATTGGTTTTTGTGATGCAATTCAGTTTTTATTAAATTAATGTTCATCCCAACCCAAAACATAAAAACGTGGCTATTTCACCTGGCTGGCCTGGACTGATGGGGATTTTAATTTTGTATGTCCAATTTTAACTTGAATTTTAAGATTATTTAATGAGATGGGTTTAATCTCTTTTTAACTTTTTCATTGTATGGTTTTTAATGTGAGCTGCCCTGAGTCCCCTGGGAGATAGAGCGGCATAAAAATTCACGAGTGTTAAAGTGACAGAAATTTGGGCAGTAAAACACTAAATTGCTGAATGCCATCTAAGCCAGCATGAGCAAAGGAATTTCACTAAGATGGCTATTCATGTGAGATATTCAGTATTTTTATGATACAGTAAGTAGGCTGTTAAAAATAATTAAATATAAGCATATTGTATTAAAATATCTATCTACTAGTTATCTACTATCTATTAGTTACCGGTATCTAGTAAGGAGCCATGGTGGCACAGTGATTAGAATGGAGTATTGCAGGCTAATTCTGCTGAATGCCACCAGTTCAATTTTCACTGGCTCAAAGTTGACTCAGCCTTCCATCCTTCCGAGATAGGTAAAATGAGGACCCAGATTGTTTATGTAGGCCTGCAAAGTACTGTGACGTGGTATGTAAGTCCTACTGCTATCTTCTAGAAATAGGTTGGGTAAGATTAGATAGGACATTTATTCAGAAATAGTCTTAGATCCAAACCTACTGTACTGCCCATGTACTCAGCCATTCATTAATCATGAAAAACGGGGAGATTAAAAGGTGGTCAGTGTAAAAGAAAAACAAACTATGCCAACTTACTGAAAAATTGCCATTGTTTGATCAAGTCTGCAGTTGTCAAATAAATTAGAGTGTATTCCTAGTAAGGAATATTTATAGGTCGGTCCAAATGCTACTATAGATGAGAAGCCATAGCAAAGGTATACCTGAGCTCTCTAACCAAATTTCAGATCCAGTTTAGATGCAATTTCATATCAAACAGGAACCATGTGAACTTAGCAGACCCTTTCTCAATTTAATGCTTTCTGGTTCTCTGGGTTCCCGAAATGTTCATCTATGTGACTGAAAATTACATGTTGGGAATGCAGAGAGCAGAAATTTAACACACTTAGATGGAATCAGGTTGTGCTAGATCATTTGTTGAGAGAATTAAGTATAAATGGGAATTAGAGAAATTAATAATGTTTTGAAGAGATGAGCAAACACTGGATTGAGAACACAGCTACACAAAGCCTTTCATTGAAGGATTTTTTTTCCCCAAGAATATTTCACAGAGCATTAAAGCACTTGCTCCTTACCAAAGGTTTGATGTAGATGAGCCATGTCAAAGTAATTACTTCGATTGGCAGCCCCAAAGTGAAATATCTCTAGGTGTATCTCAAATTCTTTGAAGTAATTCTGCAAAGAGGCAGTGGCTTGTGTAAACTCAATGGGGTGTAAATAGGGGAAAATGTAGTTTTAGAGATACTAGCTTATTGGCTGATCTCCCCACCCCGCTCTGCCCCTCCCAAAAAAAGCTTAAGTCAGACCAGATCTGATTGCCTGCAAATAAATTACATGGATATTTCTATGAAGTCACCAGGAGTGGAGCTTACTCTAAAGAGTCTTTTAACTGATACAGTACCTTTACTGGATTCTGATTGGGGGAAAAAAAGTACAGAATTATACCTTCCTAAATATCATGAATGGGTGTTGCAATGAATGTACAAGTCACTCAATATTCCCAAAGCAAATATTTTCAACTATAGAGATGCTTCTAATGCTGAAAAAGACTTGTACTAAACCTTGAACTTTTTTCCCCAATTCCATATTTTTTTGCAACAGGATCTTTTTGCTCTCTCTACAGCAGAATACAACTATTCCTTAAGTTTAATGCTCACATTCATTTCTAATCAAGATACAAATTGAATTTAAAATAATGACAGTGTGTGATGTGTTATTGCCATGAATTAGGGCACTGTCCTCTTGTTTCTATTCTTGATCTTTCTTTTGCATCTTAAATGTCTGCAGTAAGAGGCCCCATTCAGATTCTAGAACAGATGGTCATTTTTTTTTCTATCAAAGGCTGCAGTCCTGCATGAACTATCTATTATTAATGGTAGATACCTAAGTGTGTGTATGCTTTGAAAATTATGTAGAAATAGTCCTTCATCTCTTGTACCAAGTGGCTTTGGGGTAATTGCCAAAATTATTATTATTTTTCTAGGAAGAGAGGTCGAATCAGAAACACGTCTGATTTTATTTATGTGTTTAAAAATATGCACACACCTCTAACAGATCATCTGGAACACGGTGAGGTCAAAAAGTACCGTATATACTCGAGTATAAGCCAACCTGAGTATAAACCGATGTACCTAATTTTAGCCCCAGAAACTGGAAAAACTAATTGACTCGAGTATAAGCCGAGGGTGGAAAATGTAGCAGCTACTGGTAAGTTTCAATACTCAAAATAAATACCAATTTATTTTGATTATTGGAAATAAAGTCCAGGAGTAGCATGCAGGGGGCACATAACGTGACTCCTCAGAAAAAAGCTGCCCGTCCAC
>JANHFR010008099.1:34154-44834 GCA_032468015.1 Mimophis mahfalensis | reverse complement strand
GGCCCTGCACAGCATAGCTCATAACTTCACTGCGCTACGCAAGCCCCTTTGCCGCAGCAAGGCAGCGATCCATAAAGAGGTGCTCAACAGTAGTGACAGTAAAAGGGATCTTGGACTCCTAGTTGGCAATCACTTAAATATGAGCCAGGGGTGTGTTGCAGCTGCCAAAAAATCCAGCACAGTTCTAGGCTGGATAAACAGGGATAGAATCAAGATCACGTGAAGTGTTAATACTACTTTATAATGCCTTGGTAAGGCCACAATTGGAATACTGCATCCAATTTTGGTTTCCATGATGTAAAAAAGATGTTGAGACTCAAAGAGTGCAGAGAAGAGCAACAAAGATGATTAGGGGACTGGAGGCTAAAACATGAACGGTTGGTGGAATTGGGTTTGCCTAGTCTTACAAAAGAAGGACTAGGGATGACATGATAGCAGTGTTCAAATATCTCAGAGACTGCCACAAAGAAGAGGGAGTCAAGCTATTCTTCACAGCAGCTGAGGGTAGAACAAGCAGCAATGGGTGGAAACTAATCAAGAGAGAACTTAGAACTATGGAGAAATTTTCTGACAGAACAATTAATCAGTGGAACAACTTGCCTCCATAAGTTGCAAATGCTCCAACACTGGAAGTTTTTAAGAAGAGACTGGACAACCATTTGTCTGAAATGGTATAGTTTCCTGCCTGAGCAGGGGTTAAGACTAGAAGACCTCCAAGTTTCCTTCTAACTCTGTTATTCTATTATTCTAAATCTAGAAGATAATGCAAGACATGGCAATGTGGTTATGACATCATGAAGGTGGGTGAAGGGAGGCAAGGGCATTTCCACTGGACATTCAGTTTATCTCCAAAATATACCAACTTTTCTCTACTTTGGTTGGAAGATCTCAGGATTTCTAGAAGATAAATATATTATTAGAGTATCCTGCTCCAGGAAGACTTCGGGGGTTTTTTGTTTGTTTGTTTGCACTTGCCCTATTTGTATGACTGCCCATTTTTCCACAGGATCCAGAGATGCACATTTTGTATGGAAAAAAAATGGGCAAAAAATGGGGAACTGTGTGAATGAGCAAACCCACGTGCTTTCCAATGGGCGAGTGCATCTCTTAAGCTGGGTGAAAGATGCCATAGCACAGGATTCAGAATACACTTGCCTGCTGATCTCGGAATCTGGGAGCAAGGCTTCTACCTCTTCTGTCACTGTAGAAGGTAACGGGTCTCTGTTGGGCAGTGACTTTTTTCAGATTTCAAGATGTCACACAGAGCTTTAAAACCAAAGAGTCCCGAAGCAGAAAGTCCTGAGCTGAGCAAACCTAATGGGCCAGCTTGGCTGCTCATTTCAGATAACCAAATGGGGACCTAGTGGGAATACACAGATTTATAGTATCAAGAATGCTGACTTGTTCTAACACGAGCAAATTGGCATCTCTGCAAAATTATCAGTTGTGATTAAGGGATGCAGTTGGATTGTTGCTGAGCAGAAGAAAACTTGGCAGCCTCCTGATCATTTAACACTAAACAAAAATGCTGAAATGAGCAAGCGTGGGTGCCTATGCTCTCCAGAAATATTTTCTATCAATGCTATTACCCAATACGCTGCTTTTAGGTAACTCCCTTTTACTTAAAGCTTACAAAATACTTGTCTACCAATTATTTCAACTATATGTTATTCTCATAGCATCACATGCTCACATCTTTATACAAGAACATATATAATTTTTTAAAATATCGATTCTGAATGTTTAATAAGCACCTAACCCAAATCCCTCATCCCCATTGCTTATTATTTTTAGGTAGCAACTATCAAGAGACCTGGTCAAGAGAGTTTGCTAGCTGGAGAAGTGTTATTGGTGAGCATGAGAAACTGTTGGAACATTGGAAAAACACATTGGTATGTGTTACATTCGGGGCAGGTGGATTTTCATTTTGTTTAAACGAAGGGCATTTTATTTTTGTAAGCTGCCTAGAAGAAATTGGCAGAACTGTCTTGGTTTGTGCAGAACTGTTGTTAGCATTTTGGCCTCAAAACAGAAACACCAAAACTAGTCTTGGGCTAGTCAGTTACCATTTCTAAATTCGTATTAGTTGATTTGAAACCCAGCAAATCAACCTGTAACTTTGCTCAGTTGCCACCCTGGCAATTGCTACCAATAGTTTGGATGTTTTTCCACATCCAAATGATCTTTCTTGTACGTTCATGATTCATTCACCCTTAGGCAGCCCACTGTATTCACATTGCCAAAAGCAGCAAATGCACTGAAGAAACCCAGTATTGTTAGCTCACTTTCATCATCAATTCTTTATTCTAGAATTGGCTTCCAGAGTCAATTCAAAGGACCCACAGCAGTCTAATATGACTGTAGTAGTTCAAAGTGCACTTTTATGAACTGCATACTTGTCAGTTTATTGAGAAGTTGCTGTGCTGGTCAGTGACTGTAATAGAGACTGAACTGAAATTAAGAAGTTATGGTGAGCCTGCAAACTCTTAAATCCCTGTAGAAAGTAAGATTTAGGATTAGTAAGATTCGGGACAAGGTATTACATTAAGTAATGCCAATTGACTCATTAGAATTAAACGGCTCTTTATGGTTTGTATTTATTTAGGAGAGTTGCAACAAAAGTGGCACAGTGTGAGGCTAAAAGTGTCATTGAAAAAGAAAAGATACTCTGACATCGAATTAGCTCAGGTGTGACCTGTGTGCCAGTCATTCTAGAGCAGAAGACAGCAGTCAAACTAGCTTGTTGCTTTACCAGCTGACGAGAACAGTGCATACTGAAGTGCTGCCATCAGGTATTCTGGAAATATCCCCATGCCAAGAAAAAGAAAAAGGATGTTACAAGATGTGCACCACTGCATTACGATATTTAACGAATCCTGTGACCGACGACTTCAGTCTTTGCCTATTCAAAAGAACAATTCCAGATGGGCTAGCTATAAAGTACATGGAATCTCACTGCACTATACATTTATTAAGACAGTATAATTCAGGCATGATAGGTTCTTTCCCTTTAGTCTGGTTACTCAGCTGCGGGACCCTTTGAGGAAAATGGATTATGCCTGCAAATAACTTCTGAAAAATTCAACTATTTCTTCAAATGGATTTTTGTCATCATAATGTTGACATTCTAAAGCGCGGGTGTCAAACTCACATCACAGTGTTGTTCACATGACATATCGGGACTTTTCCCCCCTTTACTAAACCAGCCGGGGCCAGCTTGTGATGGATCCGGCCTATGGGCCAGGATTTTGGCACCTCTGTTCTAAACCCTAAAAACGGTTGATCTGCTGAATCATGTAATAAAGCATTTTTAAGCAGTTAAATATATATTTTGAGAAAGTAAATGAAAACTCTTAACTACAACCACACTATATCTAAAGTTGAAGATGAAGTATGACTAGCTAAAATTGCACTATTATCTTGCTCAGAGCTAAGCTATGCTGATTTGCATGGAAAACACTTTGCTTCAGTTTACAAACTTCACTTGGACACCTGGTAGAAGGAAACCTGCTGAAACATATTATGTGATCAGTTTTCTATGGATGTGTGAATACAACCACATATTAAATCATCCACTGAAGTCAAACAAGATGGAATCTGCTTCTCTGGGTTTTAAATTTCTGTTGCAGAATACGCAGAAATTCATAGTTTTGCTGCAAGGTAAATTACACTATTCCCAATTATCAGTAATCTTACCAAATCATTGAGGCATACTTGCTAGTCACATGCTGGACCCTTAGATGAAATGATGAAATGTTTTCCTGTTCTCCCACTCCATTTTTAAAACTACATATTTCAATATATAGAGAAACCAATGAAAGTTCGTAACTTCTTGCTATAGAATAGAAAACTACCTTAAATAATGCTGGGCCAGAAATAACTTTCATTTGCTAGGAAATGTAGATAGTGTTGCTGACTAGAAAGATATAAAAAAAATTCAGAGCCTGAGCTATTTTATGCTAACTTCAGCATTCTAACACACAGCAGTGACTTTAAGATATTTTATTATAGATTGAGGATTGATTATTATACCTTATTTCTACTCTTTTTTTGCATCCACCAGAACATCTTCCAACCACAATTGTTCAAAAGTCATTGATGCAGTTTCAGGCACATTAAAACATAAAACTGTTACCAAAACCCTGTTAACTTTTTAAGTAAGAAAGATGCGTTTTCAAAATTTGATGAACCATGAAAAAACCCCCACCGTTCTTAAAAAATGTTAAGTGCATTCCTTGGCAAAAGACAACTTACCCCAGTACCCTAGCATTGATAATAAAGAAGTAAGATTTTTATTGTATCAGCTTTTGTTTAACCAAGCACTTATATATCTGCATTTTATGCAGGTAAAAGCACAGGAAGACATAAAAACTTTAACACAATTCCCTTACCAGTACTCATTGAATGAAATCACTAATAAAGGAACAAATAGCATTTGGAAATCAAAGCACTAGGAAATACACCTAAGTTAGTAAATTGCAAGTGTGACTGGAATGTTATGAAAATTACAATAAAATTTCCACGCTCTTTGAAAGGCACACAAAGAAGTACATAAGAAAAGCAGCATTTTCTCTGTGAAACTGCCCAGTAATAGCATCAATAAAATACCTGAGGTTATTTTAATGCAAACATTTTTTGCAATATAGGACACGTGCTGCAAAAAAAAATTTTTATACAGTAGTTGTATAATTATTCAGTTGTCTTGAGAGACAGAAATGTTGGGAAGCTTATCATAAAATAGTCCAAAATGGAATAATCATCCATATCTGGCAAAAGTAAGAATGGCTAAGCCTTCTGAGCAGGGGTGTCAAACTCCCACACAACAGTTGGTTCTTCTGGCTGAAACAAGACCTCCAGATCCACTGGGGAGAAAAAAGTTGTGTTGATAGATCAGGCTAACCGCTCTCCAGCTTCTAAGTTTATTTGGGTTATGGAAAGTTAATCCAAGGACTGGATTTTTTTGTTTTACATCATAGGACAGGGTCCTCCAACCACCCGGGCTGAAGCCCACTACCAGGCCGTGGCCTGTTTGGAACTGGGCCATGCAAGTGGTGAGTGAGCATGTGTATGTGCACAAAGCTCCCTTGGTGCAAGTGGTGGCTGCTCGCACAAATGGACCTGTAGGCGCTTGCACGTGGTCACCTACCAGTCACAGGGAACTACGCCCTCTCCCTCCCACCGCCGGGTTGCCAAGCCAGAAAGACTGGGAACTGCTATCCTAGGACATAGTGACCCTTCACATTTTTTCCCTCTGCTGGGTTAAACTGCACCATTAGCACAGATATATGAGCAAAACTGTAGAAAAGAATGCTTAGTAAACTCAGTCATTTCGCATTGTCTGCTTCTTGTCTTGTGCTGCTGCCACTTCCTGCACCATAGAATCCTGCTAGCTTTCTAAAGCTAGCCATTAAGAGAGAAATTACTTTGTCTGCAAAAAGTAAGCTATTTTATGGTGAACATTTTCTGTTACCTATGACTGTAATCTACCATCAAACTCCCTTTTATGTTCCTGTAATCCCTTAATTTGAGATAGAGTTGGGCCAATGGAGCCGAACATTTTACTGGCTGGATGCCCTTCCTAACACCATGTGAAGTTTACAGCAGATTTTCTTTGCACCTAGGAAATATCTGACGCTACCTAGGAATGGGAGGTATCTTCACCACTAGGCCACCATGCCATACATGACTATAATCTACCTCCAATATTTAATAAACTGTTGAAGGTTTTAGTTAACAGTTGAGAGGATCCCATTCAGGATATTTGCAACAAATATATCTGTTGGTTCCAAGGCTGTACACAGCCCCTCAAAAGTTAATATCAAACTGTAGAACAGGACAGAATAGGAAAATACAGTACCAATAAATTAATGATAATTTTCTATGTATTTAATAATTCCACTTTGCTTCTACCACCTTTTAATTACACACCCATGACCTACACCAAATTGCTCCGTCACAAAATAAACCAGCTGACAGTATTGCATTTCTTTCTAATTTGCATATATCCAAATGGAATCATTATATATTACTATATTTTATATATATATATATATTTACAATAATGTCCCAGAGAAAATCAATAGTGTTCCCTTCTCTTTTTTCCATTTCATATTATTATTTTATGCACAGTTGGGTATTCTATCATCAAAAGAAAAAGAAACCACTTCCAAGCGTAATGCAGTTCATTTGTATCAATCCAGTGACATAATTATAGGGAATCATGAGAACAGTGATTGGAGACTGTGCTTATATGGAGCAGAGACTAAAGGTCTTTCTCTGCAGTATTGCTATATGAAAAGAAAAACAAACCCGATTCAATTCCTGTCTCATTCTGTATTCCATTTGGATAAGCCAAGTGGTTTCACTGACTGCCCTCGGAAGGAAGTTATTGAACAGCTCCGAATTCTTTGGCATTAAATTATCTCAGAAATTCAACTGTGAGTTTTCTAGCCTATATTACAGATAATTAAGTTTAGGTAGTTCACTATTTACACGTCTATATACACTCAGACACACACATAAAGTAAAAGTCAATAATGCCAAAGAAGGTAGTCTTGATTTACTGAGGCTCCTCAACACCCAAGGGCAACATGTCAGTGGTTGACAGTTTTTCCAGCTCCAGGATGTAGGGATTATACTCCTCTTCAAGCTTTTGCTTCCAGATCTTAACTAGAGGTGCAAACAAACAAACAAAACACAGAGATTTTCTTCGGGCAAAGAAATATTAACAGTTATAGACTATAGTTCTTACAAATGCTATAACATAAAAGGTGTATGAATGCAATGTAGTTTTACTATACTTTTGTGAATACTAAAGATGGAAAAATGGTCCCCCCTAAGTAGCTAATTAGTAACTATTTCCTACTCAAATCTTGCAGCTCTTGTATTCAGCTCCAGTTTCACAAAAATACACCCAATCATTCATAAATAAAATAATAGCTTTCTAATTAAGGAAACCATAAGATATTTTTTTAGGAAAGGGAAAGTTTTAATTTATTAAGAACATAGATCAACCATATGCTAAATAACAGTTCGGCTAAAGTAATTGATATTTTTAATTATTATTTTACGGGCTATGTAAGAAAGCTTGCAGGTCATCCATGTTCCCAATAAAAATCCAATTAACTCATCATTTGAGACCATTTCTCAGATTTATCAGTTTATCAGATGCCCAAACAGGTGGCAGAATTTAGCTAACCTTGGATGATCTCAAAAAGCAGGGTTGGAAAGGTTTATCTGAAAAGGATCACTTGGGTTAGAATGGGAAAACAAAACAAAACAAATCACAAGCCACTTCTATATTACTGCATGAAGTCTAGATTAATGCTTCCATAAAATTGTCAGAAGTTGAACTTGACACAAGGGACACTTGACTTAAAAGCAAAAGTAGAAGGTAGTAGTATACAAATACCATCAAAAGCTGTTGACAGCACCAACAACTCTACCGGTAGAATATGGAGAATAAAAACTAGAAAACACGGCATTCATATATTAGTTGAATGGTTCACTACAAAGAATTCTTAAAGGAAGTAAAGAGCAACACATAACCTATCCTGTAAAAAAATAGTTGCTAATCTGTCCTATTGAATGTATTAATGCTGCAGTCCCTATCTTGCTGGCATCAACGACCAGTTTCACAAATGTCAATTTTCCTATGGTTGGGGGGGGGGAGGATGGGGGGAATGGTTTTGCATACAGCCTAGATCCCACGCATGCGCTTGCTTTGCTTGCTTTCCCATTGCTTGCGCGGCCTGGTTCCTAACAGGCCGCAGACCAATACCGCAACCTGGGGGTTGGAGACCCCTGTATTAATGTATTTCACAGTCAGTAAATAACAATATGGCCTGCATTCAGAAGAATTACTGCTATCAGAAATGAAGAAATAATACAAGCACATGGTGGTGGAAGAATCTAGAGCACTGATTCAAACTCATCTTATAATTGATACCAAACGTAACACGGAAGTTCTACCACTGAGAAGGGTATCCAACTTTAAATATAAGTTTTAGGCTTCTGCTAAAGAGGCAGTATCTATTCTGGATATCTGTAGTGCAGGTACTCCTCAACTTACAACAGTAATGGAACCTACCTATTCAGGCTCCATTACTATTGTTAAATGAAGCACCTAACTAAAAGCCTCTCCTGTCCCTGCTTTCCCCTATGCATTTGTTAAAGAATGTGCAAGTTGTTAGGTAGACCATGGGGTGAGTCAGGGATGGGAGAAACAAGGGAGGCCTAAGTGCAGGAACATCTAAGATATCCTATGCTCTGCCTCCTGCCCCTTGGTTTCCCCAAAGCCCTATGGGTCTCCTCCAAACCCTACCCAGTCACCATTTTCTTACCTGCCCTTTAACAAGCTCAAGAAGCCAGGGTTGCTTCCGTTATAATTCTTGCCTCTCCAGCCAGCATAAACCACTACGATTTCTTCTTAGCTTCGCCAGCGTAGTTTTACATTAGTGAAATTGCGCTTCTTTTGGTTCCTTGCAAGCCTTTCGTCCACAAGCAGTCTAAATCAGCAATGATTAACCCTGGCTGGGGGAGGAGAGGATTGCCATGGGAAGCAAAGAGATGGGATTTCTTCTTTGCTCTATCAGTTTAAGAGTAGCATAAAGCTAAGAAGAAATTGTGCCTATTTTGATTCCTTGCAAGCCTTTCCTCTCCAGCCAGCGTAAATCACTACGATTTTGTCACCACTGTTAAGACTAGTGTAACACTAGAGCTGGCAGCACTCAGAAGAAATCGCACCGTTTGGCCGGGGAGGAAAGACTTGCAAGGAACCAAAATAGGCGCGATTTCTTCTTAGAACCATTAGCATAAATCTAGCGCTGGCAGAACTAAGAAGAAATCGTAGCGGTTTATGCTGGCTGGAGAGAAAAGGATTGAAAAGGAAGCAGATGCGACCGGATTTCTTCTTGATTGTGCCACGTGAACCAATGAGGGAGGGGCTTTCTCTACCCTGACTTACAGAGCTCGTCAAAAGGTAAGCGAATAGTGACAGGGAAGTGGGGGTGGGGAGGTGTGCACGGAATCCAGCACGTTGGCAAAGTAGGCCCAGTGCCTCTGAGGACCTGGCTGGGCAGGATGGGAGGGAAAGAGATGGGTGGGTCTGCTGCAGCATTTCTGCAGCTGGTGATGAGGGCAAATGACCGTGGGGAAGCTGCAGAATTTGTAACCTTGTAACCGATTCATATTTAACTTTTGGGGTTTACGTTGTAACTGTGAATGTTCATTAAATGGCCTGTTGCACCTCAAGGATTATCTATATTTATTTTTGGATATTACACTACTTTAGTTATAGTTATAAACTAGGCAAGACTAGTTTAAAGGCAGTCACTGATACCACTCTAAAGACTGAAGCACAAACTGCAGCAAGGATTAACAAACCTAGATGAACACAATCAAGATTTGAAGAACTAAACAACATTCAGCTATAAAGTAATGTGCAAACCTGCAACTGAAGAATATTCCAGAATGTTCTCTTCCCCTGGAACTCAATGTCTGAAACTTCTAAAACTGCTTCCAGATTAAGAAATTTATTTTTGAAAATTTTGAATTATTCCGAGAATGGCACAGTTGTAGTGGGGGAACAGAACATTCTTGAGTCATCTAGAACATTCTGTAAACACTGAATTATGGTATCTCTGCTATCATAAAAACTGTTTACCTTCAAGATGAAAATATACAGATGAACCAAAAAGTATTTACGTATTTTAAACAAAGACCCTGAAAACTCACTGTAATTTGGGGCATCCTCTTCAGATTCTTGAAGGGGCACTATACCATTATCAAGTGCACAATTCTCTTTCTGTTGGGTTTGGAGTGCACAGTCACTTTGTTTTACTTCTTCACTTGACTCCTTCTCTAAAGCTGAAATCATCTCCTTGTATGCCAGCCTTGCTTCCATTGTCAGTTCCACCATTTTGTGAAAGTAGTCCTAATTTATAAGAATGGGGAATTTTGCATCAACATTAATTTTAGAACTTTCTTATCAAAATATAACTGATTATTCCCAAATAGCATAATTCTATGATCAGGGATTACATGGCTCAACAGTATCAAGCTGTCATGTGTTCTCAACTTCAATGGTATATGGAAATCAAATATTTTTTTTTTAAAGGCTAAAACACCAAACACAAGGGACTAAAAAAATGATTAAGGAAAACAGCATTTAATAAAATAATAAAACACACAGGAAATTAAAGCGCTTGTACCATAGACCATGGTATCCTTCTGGGACGACTAAAAGAGTTGGGAGTGGGGGGCACCGTATTATGGTGGTTCTCTTATTTCTCTGGTCGGTCACAGTTGGTGACCTCTAGGACCCTCATTTGTGGGGTGCCTCAGGGTTCGGTCCTCTCTCCCCTCTTATTTAACATCTACATGAAACCGCTGGGTGAGATCATCCGACGATATGGGGCGGGATATCAGCAATACCACCCCGCATCAGTTCAGTAATGCAGCGGATGGGATGTGCCAGTGCCTGAAGGCTGTGAAGGTCTGGATGGGAGTCAATAGGCTCAGACGTAACCCAGACAAGACCAAACGGCTGTGGGGGCACCGGATTATGGTGGTTCTCTTATCTCTCTGGTCGGTCACAGAAGTCGACCTCTAGGACCCTCATTTGTGGGGTGCCTCAGGGTTCGGTCCTCTCTCCCCTCTTATTTAACATCTACATGAAAC
>JANHFR010008097.1:0-10212 GCA_032468015.1 Mimophis mahfalensis | reverse complement strand
CAGGAAGGCCTGGAGGAACATTGTGCATGGGGTCGCGATGGGTCGGACACGACTTCGCAACTAACAACAACATCTATGAAGCTATTGATAAATATTTTTTTGAATTACAAAAGTGGATGTAATTGGAGTCTGAGCTTGCAGCAGAGGACTTGGAATAGGACACTGATGATCCTGAAAATGGAGAGTGAGATCCCAATGACTGAGAGGAGACAGATTTGGTGTTAAGGGTGTGGAAATTAGTGCAGCAAAGCAAAGCCACAGTGCAGCACTTAAAGGCTGATCCAAAAAGAAGGAAGAAGTACTTTGGGGTGAAAAGACTGGATAAAGCAAAAAGAAGAAAAATGGAGTCCTGCACGCACAGAAGAAAGCCTGGAAAGTAAAGGACACAAGAGAGCTGACATGGAAGAAGGAAATGCAAACTGGGCAAGCGCATTCTGGAGGAAGACTAGGGGAGTGGATGGGTTGTAAATGTAAATGGAAAGAAGATGGATTCCATCAACTGATTTTGAATAGAGATAGATGAGCAGAAAAACATGGGAGTATGATTAAGATATTATTTTATGCCTTGAAAAGAAGGGAGGAAAGGAGGGTATAGTAGATTTAAACCTAAAGGGGGAATGCAAAATGGCAAACGTGCATTATTAAAGCAGAAGGATTTTTTTTAAATTCCATTTATATGCCGCCCTTCTCCGGAAACTCAGGGCGGCTTACAACCTCTTGAAACATTATCCTTCATTCTTTGTATATACCTGCTTACTAGGGCAGTCGCTCCCCGCCAAGCGGTGTTTTACAAAGTCAGCTTAATGCCCCCAACAATCTGGGTCCTCAGTTTATCTACCTCAGAAGGATGGAAGGCTGAGTCAACCTTGAGCCTTGTGAGATTTGAACTCACCTTAATTGCAGGCAGCTGGCAGCCAAATGCTACTTAACAGCACTTCAATTGGCTGCACCACCGAGTATTGAGAGTTATGAAGTTAAAATAATTGTACCCTATTTCAGAATTGATTAAGATTAAAGTGGTAATATTCATTTGAGATGGTTTATGGTTTTTAAAATGAATTAAATGAATTAAAATTCAAATGGAGTTTTAATGAGGAACTGTAATGTTTTACATTTAATTATACTATATAGAGGGAAAGTCTATGTATAAAATTTTGCTTGCTTTTCTGTTTCTTGGATTAGCAGTATGTTAAGAATATGATAAATACATTATTAGTACTTAATATGTTTTAGACTTTAATGAAATAATTTTATGAAATTATCTTGAGATAATTGAGAGATGTTTAAAAAATACAATAATTAACTTTTGAATTAAAGTGATAAAAAATTATTTATTTATTTATTTATTAAATTTATATAAAATTTATGCTGTATCAGATGAGTATGAAGCCCAACCGACTGTCTGCAAAGGAAATATGTACGTTAATGAAAAATAATTTAAAAATTGTTTTTTAAAAAAAAGAACAAGTTGCATTTCATTTCAAAGTATGCTTGTGAGAAGGACCATAAGCTTCCATTCATAATTTCCTGTCTCCTGGACCTCTAAGCCTTAAGAGATCCCCAAGTTGCTTAGTTACAAAGATTGGATTTGTTGATGATCAGTTCTCGAAGAGTTGTGGTAGCGCAGTGGTTAGAAAACAGTATTGCAAGATAATTCTGCTGAGTGCTGGCTGCCAGCAGTTTGGCAGTTCAATTTTCACTGGCTCAAGGTTGACTCAGCCTTCCATCCTTCCAAGGTGAGTAAATGAGGACCCAGATTGTTGGGGGTAATATGCTGAGTCTGTAAACAGCTTAAAGAGGGCTATAAAGCACTGTGAAGTGATATATGTCTAAGTGCTAGTGCTATTGCTATTTTAATGAAAATAGTACACTATTTTCTGTGATCAGGTTATGCTTTCCTATAAAAGAACTTTGCATAAACAAATGGCACTGGAACTATTGGTTTGGATGCAGTAGCAAAGGTTCAATGCCCATAAGTGTACCACTGCCTGGCTAACAAATAAGAAACTTCCCACTGTTTGTTTACCTTTTTGTAAAGAGTTTAATGTTGTCTTCCCATGTATAATTGTTCATTGACATTATCACATTGGCAATGAGCAACTGTACACAATGTTTTATGAACCTATTAATATAGATATTAAGTTGCATATTGCACTCCCAATATGCCTGGGGCATCAGTTAATGGCCTTTTGAAACATGTTGGTTCCTGTTTTCATGATGAAAGATCACCTGTAAGGATCTGAAAGCTGCTTTTTAACAGTGCATTATATCAGCAGAAAAACACATGTTAATCATACAGATGTTAACTTTTTTTTAAAAAAGCTCATATATATTTAAATATAACCAAGGCATTCTTCTGTACCATTTCTTATTGTATATTTCATTATAAAAAGTGGATTTTTTACTGATAGACAAAACTCAAAATGAGTCATATCTTCTATGTCCCACCAAAACTGAAGTCAATACTTTCAAGTGTTCCAGCCATGGGAACCTGGAATAAGCCCTTTGTTACCTTCTTTTGTGCTTCTAGAACTTCAAGAGTATGGGGAATGACAAAGTAAGCTATCAGACAAAAAACTTGCAGAAATATTAACAAAAGGAAGGATTTGTAAGATATTTGGAAAATATAAAGAAGTCTTCATTTCACTTTATCATACCTGGATTTCACTTCTTCAAAAAGCATTTATTTTATTTTATTTTGCATTATCCTATGCATTAATACAGGAACAAACACAGTAGTGTCATCTACATTCATTCATTCATTCGGTTAATAAAAGTCGCAGCCTTAGTCTTAAAGAACCAATTGCAGTCAGGCAAACGTGACTGAAGCAGTACAGTGGGGTTTCCTAGTTTTAGAAAACTAAAAGTAACTGTCATCCTCAGTCTTTCTATTGTCTGGTGACAGCGTGGTTTGGTAATATTTAGCAAGCTCATGCAACAGAATGTTTGTCTTTTTCCACCCCCTTTTTTCCACTGGTAGGCTAGCTGTAAAATAAAATAGTCAGTACTCAACTGCTAAGTGTTAGGTGTCTTCAAAAAGGTTTTGACTCCTAACAACTACCCACTACCTAACAACTACCTAATAACTACAGTGTTATTGGCAGTATTTTCAGAAACAGTTTGCCATTGCTTTCCTCCTGGGGTTGAGAGAGAGAGTGAGAGACTGGTCTAAAGTCAACCAGCTGGTTTTATATCTAAAGCAGGACCAGAAATCATGGTCTCCCAGTTTCTAGTCTAACGTCTTAACCACTACACCAAACTGCTCCAAATAATTCTTACATAAATAAATAGACAATACTACATATACAACACAAAATGTAATGCCTCCTTCATTATGAACCATGACACAAATCCCTGCTTGCATTTGTTCTCTAAAATAAAAACATCCATGCACATACAAATCAATGAGATGATCTTAGATGTCCATCTACTGTTGTAGTCAAAATGCTTAGTATAATCAAGTAAGCAAAAATAAAATGCATTTCTGTTTTCAGTGTGAACTTGAGTACCTGCCTCTTTCTGAAACCAGCTTGTACAGTTTACAGTTGTTAGCAACTGTTTCTAGCTCTTTTGGGGTGGGGGGAAACCTTCACTATCATAACTGAGTGATAAATTGCTGAACTGATATTCATTAAAAAGATTTCAGGCTATCTCAAGCTGAATCCAAAACACAATGAGTTTTAACATGTTACACTACAATCATTAATTAATAAGGTAATCTGTCTCATATGTAAACCACATTTGCATAACATATTCCACCCAACTCAGCCCAGTTTCATTTCCTACATTTATATAGCCATTCTATGCATTGGATGAAGTGCTCTTGTAATTTTGAAAAGATATTAACCAATTCTTGAATTTTATCTTTAATAGCATCACTGATTTTAGTCAAAATATACCGTATATACTTGAGTATAAGCTGACCCAAGTACAAGCCAAGGTACCTAATTTTAGCCCCGGAAACTGGAAAAACTAATTGACTCGAGTATAAGCCAAGGATGGAAAATGCAGCAGCTTCAATAATCAAAATAAATACCAATTTATTTGCCATGCTGGTAATCAGCTGGGAAGCATGGCAGGAAGCCAAACCAAGCGGAGAAAGGGGCTGGAGAAGTGTGCCCACATAGTCACCCCCAAATCTGGAGTTTGGGGATGCAGGACGCCAGGGCTTCATATTCTGGCAAAATGGATGGGTGCCTAAGGAACTGAACCCTAACAAAACCCTGCCTATCAAGAGTGGCCGACTCCCAGCTGTCTGTCAACAACGCAGAGTGGCTGGCAGGGCTTTAATTCATTAGCAAACATGGTGAGGCAACCATTTTTGTACAGCAAGTCATTCTGCTTTTCAGAATGGAATTTTAGAGAGAAAAAATAGAACTCTACAAACTATGATAGACTGTTTGATTAAGGATGTTGGAGTCAGCAAAGCTTTCTGCAGTGAAGCTGTTCTGTGTTCCAATCACACACTAAATAGAATATGGTCCAGCACTGTACAAACTACTCCTTATGAGATGGTGTATGGGCACAAGCCCAAATTACAACACTTACACAGGTTTGGTTCAACGGCCTTAGTACACATTCCAAAAGCTCTAAGAAAGAAAGGGGATGACAAAACCAGAAGGCTGAGATTTATAGGATATGAACCTGGTTCTAAAGCATACAGGCTTGCAGACACACATAATAATAATCATATAGAGGTCTGCTAGTTTTGAGAACAGAAATTGGAGTGACATCCACTCAAAAGACTTGGTCACTGCTAATAAACCAGAAAATCAGGCTAACGGGGCCTCTAACTCCAGATCCAGCAAAGCTGCCTTTCCAAGGTGCACCTTTAATTACAAGTCAGGGTATGGCAGTAGATCATGCAACACTAGCCATAGAGAAACTCCTCTATCACCTGACACAGACAGGGAATCTACACCCTGCAATTCAGACTCAGAAACTTCCTCTGAGTCTGACACCAACAATTCCTCTATATCAAAGAGGAGCACCACTGCTAAGGGCATTAGGCCCTGGAGAAGAAATAAGATTTCTTCTAAAAGGAGAGAATCCAGCCTAGATTCCTCCAATTTTGACTCATCCACTTCAGAAGAGGATGAAGGGGATAATCACTCCCTTAGAAGATCCAAGCGGACCAAAAAAGGTAAGAAGCCTAAACACTTCACAGAGTGTGCAGCAGTGGTTTGTCAGGTCACGGGTCCTCCAAAGAACATATATGAAGTCAATGCTCTCCCATTCTAGGAGAAACAAAAATTGCATGCTGCCTTAGAAGCAGAACTTGATCGCCTGAAGAGATTAAATGTATATGCTCCTTCAAAGATGCCTAAGAGAAGAAAAAGATTGATAGATACAAAATGGGTGTTCAAAATAAAACTTTTAGAGAACGAACTTCCATTGTACAAAGCAAGGTTAGTCGCCAGGGTTTCTTACAAAAATACCTGGAGGATTATAACAATACCTTTTCACCTACCATCCATAGTGAATCAGTAAAGGCTGCTCTTGTGACAGTAGCAAAGAAAAGGTTTTTCAGTTTGATGTACAAATAGCATACTTACACGCTTGACTAGATAAGGAAATCTATGTCAAGGCTCCTCCAGGATATGTAGGTGAACAAGGGGTCATTTGGAGACTTTGTAAGAGTCTATATGGCCTAAAACAATCAGGGAAACAATGGTATATTTGCTTAACTAGAAAATTAAGAAGCATAGGTTTCAAAGCATCCCCTACCGATAAATGTGTTTTTATCAGGAAAACAAAAGGTTATAAGGAAAAGGTTTTAATTTACGTTGATGATATATTATACATAAGCAGAAGGAAAGAAGAGAGTGAGAAGTTTGCCTCCAATTTGGCAAAATGCTTCACTTTAAAAACCTTAGGCAAAATTGACAAATATCTTGATGTCCACATAATAGAGACTAAGAAGGGGTACTGTCTATCTCAAAGAGAAAAAAATACTCAATCTGTTAGAAAAATGTAGTATGTCAGACTGTAAGTTGTCAAAAACTCCTATGCAAACTGATTTTGCTAATCATACGCATAAAGATGGTATTGTGTTGAAGAAAACACGCTATATAGATCTGCAGTTTCACTGAGATGAAGTATGACTGTCTTGTACAGGCATGGAGAAGCATACATCTATTGCTTATATAACAAAGAATTAGAATGTTATATCAACTGCATTAAAGAATCCTCATTTTGAGCATCTCCTCTTCCATGAGCATATTCTATTGCTTCAGGCATGTCCAATCTCTTACATTAGACCTGGACTCCTGCACTATGCTATACATTATTTCTGAAGCAATGTACCAGTTCAAGAATACCAGCTTATAACTACAGGATTAGATACTACCCTCAAATCTTCATATTGGGATGCTCAGAACTCCCTCCAATGATAATTACTAAATAATGATATCACGTGATAAAATAATGAGAAACCATTATAAAGCCCCGGGATCTCACTGTTTAAAAAAGCAAACAATACCCTAACCCTCAAATCACTTGTCATCTTGGTCTGCTTTCCATCCATTTTGAAAACTGTCCTTTATTCAAGTTACCCATCTCTGAGATAAATTCTATTTTTAAATAGTATTATTTTATTTAAATATCAAAACAAATCTATATGTATGAAATATACAAAACATGAAAATATTAGTAAATATAAAGAAAAGCATTGAATAAATTAAAAACTGGATTAACTCATAAGTTTATTTACTCTGCCAATATCTTCCTTAAATTTAAACTTTTTTAGTTTAATCCTTTAACTATTTTCTTCATCAGTAAATCCATTTTGCAATTTATTTGGTCGATTTGTATAGGTTATCTTGTGTAATCTGATGTCTAAACTTACATATCTTCAGATCTCTGATAGGAAATCCCCTTTACGCTAATAAATATTGTGTCTGTGGCAGGGAACTGGCAAGCTGTCTTAACCAAGATAGTCCCTGGCTGATAATCACACAAAATGTAGAACAAGAAGTGAAGGGAACGTTTCAGCCTTCAGATTTTCCTGCTGCCTCCTTTCAAGTCCTTATGAACAACTTATGTAGGATCAAAACATGCTAATTTCATCACTGCTAGCCAAGAATACAGAAGAACTCTATTTAAGCCTCTGTACTGAGTTCAGTCAGTGATGTTTCAGAGGAGCAATTCCATAAGATTAAAGAGATTTGCTGACTGAAACTGTCCTGTTTCACGTAATTTACACTGGTTACTATTTTGAGTTCATAACCAGGGATAGAGTCGTTTGCCAGGGTATATGAACTTGGGCATCTGAATGGGGAACAGCAGGCATAATATGATTGCTTCCCAAACAGTCAATGAGAGATAGTGTGAGAGAAATAAATCTGGAGGCATTTTCATTTGTTTTCTATCTGGTACAAGCTCAAGCTAATTTTTCTTTATTTCTGTTGCATTCTCCCTACCTCCTTCCCTCCTTGGCTTCCAATGAAGACCATAAAGATGACATCTATAAAACAAAATAAAAAGTTCTGGATCATACAGATAAAACTTTTCAATATAATTGCAGCGATGCAGATTATTCTGGGTGTTTTTTTCCAGATTTGGTGACTGCTTAAAATGTGGTATATTGTTGCATCTTACTGTTGTTCAGACAATACTATGTTGCATTAGTTCCTTTGTATTTGTAGGGAGTCACTTACTAAACGTCATATCATCAAACTTTTCTAAGGTGGTTATTGATTTCTTCTTCAGGGTTGTTTGCAAAGGCATCTATAGAAGAGCCAGAAAAGTTAGAATTGGTGGCCACAAGTTCATGAACAGATATATATTGAATGTATTTATTCTGGAGAAACCTCGCTTGTTTATCTACATTGATTTGCCCATAAATCAAATTATCTGTTTCAAGATTTAAAAGAAGCAAAGAACTAACCCCATTGCATAATTTACTAAACTGCTTGGAAGTCCTGGATATTCAAACATGATTTTAATGATACCAAAAGAGCATTGCTAACTTACTGGCATAAAACAAATTCTGCACAGAGCAGATTCAGGTAACATGGCTGTAAAAGTATGTTGGCCTGCTGGCCTCTTAGACAGATTAATCTGAGGCCATCCTTGAGTGAAGACACTTGGTCCATATTATTAAAAATGGTCCAATTCTTCTACAATGTGAGAGAGAAAGGTTGCTTTTTAAAGTGCTTTTATTTATTTTTATTAAGAATTTTAATGTGGAACATTAAGAGCAAAATATTTTAGGCATCACATGGAAAAACAAGACATTTGCTTATTGGTACGTGATAATGATATGTGTGCATTAGGCTGGATATTTCAGGAAAACAATGTTGATCTATAATGGTAAAAATCAGGAATCCAGGAGATCTTTTCAAACTAGCAAATTTCATTAAAAGGCTTCTGATATTGCAGCTTTTAATGAAATTTTAGTCAGAAAAGGCATTTCTGTACCCAACCTCTGACCTTTTCCCCCAAGAGAGTAATGTTTCTCTTCCTAAAGGGACTATCCTTGGTTGTGATTCAGTGTGATTCTAAATGCACTTCACAAAGACTTAACGAAATCATTCTGAGATTTAATCTTCTTGAATTTTGCCAAATAATAGTACTTCTATAAAATTATGGTTATTTCCAATTGACTTTGGGGCATAAGCACACTTCTGTCATTTGAAGGCTTTCCAGGATGTTCAAAATGGATGTGCTATAAGATAAATTAATTCAGAATTTCTCTGTTCCTCCTTTCTTTTTTAAAGGCAAAGAATTTATTTACAGCATATTTCACAACAACTGTTCTTCAAACTGCAGGAACCACCCAAATAAACAAGCCAAGCAATTACCTTTGGAGTCTTGTCTTTATTTGTCGGTCTACAGTCTGGGACAGCTCACACACAAACCAATACGGTTTTGAAGTTAGCAGCAAATGCTGCTTCTATCCCTACTCTTTTATAGCTGTAAGCACACATAACCTCATCCCAATTACCAATCACCATGCAGCCCAATAACACATCCACCAATCCAACGTGCAGACCCATAAGCCATGATTGCCATTGGCCCTTGCGATTGAAGTGGGAGGTGCTTCCAACCATGGCAATATTCAATCCTAGTTCAAAGCTCATTGCTGCGGCAAATCTTCATCTCTGCCAAAGTGGCCTGACGCCTTCCAGGAGCCAAATGGCAGGGCAATGGGGCATTAGGATCAACCCACCAGTCTCCCATGGCTGCCCCCTTGCTACCAGGAACAGCCGCCTCCCAGATGGCCACATGCCCAACTCCGAGCTGCTGGGATCAGATGATTGTCAGGAGCCAGGGCAAAAGTGCAATAAGCTGCTTCCCAGCTGATGAATCGTGTCGAGGCAAAGCAGCAGGAGGTGAGCCTTGACACCCATCTTGGTCTAATGCTTGTTAGCTACTAATATAAATGATTTCCATAATTATTTCCATTTCTCCAGGAGTATATTCTGTTAGATTCAGTAGATATATCTACTTTTTCATATGCATACATAAGTCTTGATAACGTCAGAAGCTAAAACTGTTTCTAGAACATTTTGCTAGAAAGAAAATTATAAATTACAGAAATCGATTTAAGATTTCAAATTTTGTAATGTACCAATGTAGGGTGTATGTCTATAAATAGTCAAATTTTGATATTAAATATTGAAAAAATAGAATTATTTTAAATATCAAGATCTTGTGTGATAATTACAGCCTCTCTAAAAGCCTGCCTTGGGTCCAGAATATAACATGATTTTATTTCAGTGAAGCTAAAAGATGAATGTCTAGAATCTTTCACAAAGTCTTTAATAACTCAGATGTAAATAATATGAATTGTTTGAATACCACTGAAATGCATTCTTACACATAGAGTGTGACTATGCAACTGTTGCTTCTTTCCAATGATTTTGACTTGTGCTTCTCTGTTTTAAGGATTTTAAGAATCATTTAAACATTGGGACACATATTAGCTTATCCAATCTCTGGTCATCTGTCTTAGAGAGCCAATTGGTATACTGTAGTGGTTAAGTTGCTGGTTAAAAAACAGGAGTCCATGAATTGTAGTCCAGAGTCAATCACTCTCTCTCAGTCCAGCCTGCATCATGTAGTTTTTGTTATTGGGAAAGTAAAATATGCTTCCATATTGCCTTTAACTGACCAAAAATAAAGGTAGAATAGAAAGAAAGAAAGAAAGAAAGAAAGAAAGAAAGAAAGAAAGAAGGAAGGAAGGAAGGAAGGAAGGAAGGACGGAAG
>JANHFR010008095.1:36521-53534 GCA_032468015.1 Mimophis mahfalensis | reverse complement strand
ACCACCACGCGTGGCCGCCTCCTCCTTTCCTCCTGCCCCCACCCGCCCCACGTTTCTCGGCACGCAGCGGTGGCGTTTTCATGGAAAAATGAGACATCCCCTGAAAATAAGACCTTGTGCTAATTTTGGAGTTTTAAAAAATATAAGGCAGCATCTTATATTCGGGGAAACACGGTATCCTTTATCACTGCATGTACATTCCATTAAGGCTAGAAAACAGCGGAGATGCGGCAGAACCAAAAAATACCTCAGTCACGCCAATCAGCTGTTTTTTGGCTCTGCTGCATCTCAGCTGTTTTCTAGCCCAAATGTGCTACGCATGCACACGAAGCACTTTGTGCATGCAAAATGCACGCATGAAGCGAACCAGTTGTTAGACTGGTAGAAACCCATCCCTGCTCTCCAGGTGTCTAAACATCAACCCCCAATTCAAGAGTTAATGTTCATATATGCAAACAGTGCCCAGTATCAAGAAAGCTAGTGTAGCAAATAGTACATTACTTAACGGAAGAATATCTTCATTAAACAAAAACATATATTTGTTTTTACATTAAAAAAAAGAACACTAAAGAACACTTTAGTACAATTATTGAATTGAAAAATGTTTAAATGTTTGAAAAGAAAAATATTCAGAAGGTTGGTATTTGTATATGTAATGAATATGAAATTTGTTCATAATGTATCTTCTTGGTACGATACAGGTCTTGGTATGGTGTAGCAATTAGAGTGTTGGACCATGGTTAAAGGGGTTCGAATTCAGTTAATTACTCTCTGCGGAAACTTGATCTAGTCCAGTCCC
Source organism: Mimophis mahfalensis (assembly GCA_032468015.1). Classification (NCBI taxonomy): domain Eukaryota; kingdom Metazoa; phylum Chordata; class Lepidosauria; order Squamata; genus Mimophis; species Mimophis mahfalensis. Next base: position 52,735 of record JANHFR010008095.1, on the reverse strand, counting down.
TGTTATACCATGAATATCTAGGGAAAAGGGTAGATTACAATCAACCACAAGTGAAAATGGAGGAGGTTGAAAGAAGAATGGGCGATAAAAGAATAACTGTGGAGAGGAAGTATCAGAATGTGTGAAATATGTTGAAGAAAACAGATATCTGGTCTGTTTAAATCAAAAGCTACTGTATTTATTAAGAATAGTTGGGACTGAAATATTCCAGTTTAGAAATTTGTTTTGTAGCTTTTCATAACCTAACATGTCTGAAGAAGCTACATTTCAGAAGAGCCAAGATTTCCCTTGAAAGCGTATATGTGGAAACATTCCAATGGTATTATTTTGGTTTCCAGGGTATTGGCAGATATCCAAGGAATATCTTCAGCTGGGGACAACGCTCTCTTTGTCTATGGCCATTTTCTCACTAGTGATTTATAGTGCCCTATAATATCATCCAAGCACTGCTGTCCCAATATAGCAGTAATGAAAGCAGGCTTTATTGCTGTAACAATGGGAGAGTAATGCTATAGTATTCATTAGTGAGGAAATAGCCTTTGGTGTCAGTCAAAAAATTCAATCTTTGAATTATCCCATTCACAATTAGGTCCTTGTAGTACATAAAATTCTAATTCTTACTCAAAATTCAGTTTAAAATAATTTGGCAACCTTCTATAATTAGCTATGCATTTTGATTGACTGGCCATTCTAAGCTGATTGCAATTAATTTGTAGGAGCAGTTGCAATATGTTTATGCTTTGTTCTGGTTGATAAGCATATTTGAAATGAAATTAATTGTACTTTATTGTTTATGGCTATAACAATTGAAAAGTTAATATTTCTAAGGGACAATGTTCCCTGCAAACTGAATAGGGAGCAATTTTTATAGAGAATAAAGAATGAATGAATGATAAATGAAATGATAAAATAAATAAATAAATATTAATAGATAGATAAATAGTAGATAAATGCAGAATGAAAATAGAAAATAGACAGCCTGTTATTTCCATCAACTTCCCAAAAGGAAAATCTATCAAATTAGTACAGTTGGAGACACATTGCTGTGGGAATACAATTGCTGTGAAAATGTGCTGCATTTATTTTCTTATCCTTGGTGTGTATTTTTATCTCTCTTCTTAAAGCTTCACAGGGGTTACAAATTATTGGTTGGGTTTCCTGTCTTTTTGCACCTGTGAATAGAGGAAGAGGCATCGGAAATGGATAGTTGGGAGAATAATTGGAGATTGAAGATTAGCCAAAATATTCCATATACAGATTAGTTTTATTTTAGGCGAGAAAAAGCTTACTATGTTTCCTTTGTTAGCTGTACAAGTTTCTCTAGTAACTTAAAGCTTTTCCCACAAGGGGACTGTTGCTCTTCCCAACAATGTGTTGTGTGTTGACAGGAGAAAAGAGCTTTGTTGATGGACTATTTGTTGTTGAAAAAATATCTACCACCACCCAATGTTTGTCTTGTCTGACATTTCATCTAATTTATAATAATTTCAAATAGCAGCAAAAGGTTGAAATAAAGGTCAAAGAATAGTTGCACAGAATCTTTACTAAGACCAAACAAATAAGAACAAAAGGGGGTGTATCTACATATTCTTAACAGCCTGCTAACTCTGTTATTTCCAGATACTTGGGATCCTTGGTGAGTTTTATGCATTTGATGAAACAGACATTGCCTCACATTTATGTATGCCTCAATAAAATGTCTCAATGTTGAAACTGTTAAGGTGAATATAAAATATAAAAGATGAAGGCTCCATTATTTTCCTATATTGTGAAGAACTTACTATACAGTATTCAATGGAATGTGTTAGAGACATGTAACATTGCAGAATTGATTTCCAAAAGTTAGTTTTGAGTATGTGGGGAGTATGGATAGCACCAGCTTTGGGAATCTTGACAAAAGAATCAATTGCTTTAGGTTAATGTAGATAAGTATTACATTCCAGCTTTTGCAGACTCTTAAACACCTTTTGAAGATAAAACTTGAAGCACTGCATAGCTCTACCACCTCATCTAGAGAATTATTCTTTTGGTCCTACAGTTTTTCACTCCTTGTTATTATTATATGAACCGGGGTTAGTGTATAACGTGTGTGCCTAGGTTTAATATATGAACTAAAATTCTCCTTTGCTAGTGAAGGAAGCAATAGACTGAGCCAAAATAAAAATGCTTTTTCTCTACCGGTGCTAAATGCATGATAAACATAGATCCAGACTTAATGTATTATTTATTCATAAAGTTAAAGTTAAAAATGAAAACTCAATAATGTTGGAGAAAAGGCAGGATGATGATGATGATGCCTGCAGGATGATATCTGAGGAGCCATGGTGGTGCAGTGGTTAGAATATATTATTGCAGGCTAATTCAGCTCACTGACAGGAGTTCAATTCTCATAGGCTCAAGGTTTACTCAGCCTTTCATCCTTTCGAGTTCAGTAAAATGAAGACCCAAATTGTTGGGGGCAATATGCTGACTCTGTGAACTGCTTTGAGAGTGCTATAAAGACCTGTGAAGTGGTATATAAGTCTAAGTGCAAGTGCTGTCTGCATATCCCAAGTCCTCATAGGTTAGGGGTCTGCAACCTTAAACGCTCAAAGAACCATCTGGACCCATCTCCCACAGAAAATAAAACACTGGGAGCCACAAAACCTGGGTGGGTGTGGCCAACTCAATGTTACTCACTCCCACCCAGTCAAATGAAACCACCCCCAGCCATGCCTACCCAGGTTTTGTGGCTTCTGGTGTTTTCTTTTCTATGAGAAACAGGTATCTCTTTTTCTCTGTCTATCTCTTTCTCTCTCTCTCTCTTTCTCCCTCTCTGTCTGTATCTCTTTCACCTCTGTTTCTCATCTCTCTCTCCTTCTTTCCCTGTCTGTTTCTCTCATCTCTCTCTCTCTCTCTCTCTCTTTCTTTCTCATCTCATCTGTCTGTCTGTCTGTCTCTGTCTCTTTCATGTGTATGTGTGTTCACCCTTGAACCATTTCCAAAAACAGGTGAGGGTTGAGGTATTTTGGTCCCCCTGCTGTGGCTCTCTGTGGGCTGAATCCACCCCTGGCTAGCCCCACCCCTCGCCCTCCCCTCCCAGTCACTCCTCACCTGGCCTGAGAAGGTAAGGGTGATGACAGAGATGGAGACAGACTCCATGTTCCAAAGTGGGAATAAAACACCACTTACCTCATCTTGTGAACACTTCTTCCAGCCCTTGTTGGTGCTGCAAAGACCTTGGTTGCTTGGGGAGACATGCAACTTGCTCTCTGCCCCAAGACACTGGCCCAGCTGGGCTGTGGCCGATGCTCTGCATCATAATGGGCTTCAGGAGGAGGAGGGAACACCATCTCCCCCACTGTGAAGTGCGCTAAATTTAACTGTCCTGTGCAAGGTGCTGCAAGAGCAGTGGGTAGGCTATGGAGGTGACGAGAACAGCAGCGTCAGCTGCAGCCGGGCTGGGCCAGTGTCTCAGAGTAGAGAGCAAGTCATGTGTCTCCCCAAGCTACCGAGGTGTGTGCAGCACCAATAAGGGCAGGACGAAGCACCCATGAGATGAGGCAAGTAGACAAAGGGTGCTTTACTCCCACTCTGGAATATGGAGCGAGTCTCCATCCCTGCCATTGCCATTACCTTCTCAGACCAGGTGAGGAGTTACTGGGAGGTGAGGGTGAGGACCAAGGCCAGCCAGTGGTGGGTTCAGGTAACAGGGAGCCACAGCAGCGGGATGAAAGAGCCTCATGTGGCTCTGGAGTCATGGATTGTTGACACCTGGGATAAGTGGATAAAAATGCCAAATTGGTCTAAACATCTGGCAACTAACCATTCTTATAATAGTTACAAACTAATTAATTGTGCTACATCTTCTAGGACAGAGAAGAAATTTTCAAACTTGGTTAGGCATTCTTTGAACAAAATAGTTCAGGCACTTCTATAGTCCCAGCAATCTGACTCTTTCATTTCAGAAGCCCAGCAAAAACTGACAAAGGGACTGTAATACTGAAAATCAGGTAAGAGAGTAGTGAAAAACTAGGGACTCAGGCCATACTCAACTCCAACTGTGAGACTTACAGAATCCTTTGACAAACTGATGGTATAAGAAAACCTCTGTGTAACAGCTAAAACAGACTTAGCATAACTCAGTGCAACAGAGAAACCAGATATTTGAATCACTCCTGAAATGACAAGCACATGAAATCTTCAAATATGACTAGACATATTATATGGGAATGTGATCAATCAGTTGCGTCTTTTTAAAATTATACCGAATGTTCTTTCTTTCCTATTTAATGAAGACTGTGCCAACATAAGTATTGAAGAATGTACTCAAGATTCTGTGAAGAATTATTAGATTTCTTGTTTTAATATTCTCAACTTGCTTTTGTGGATTTCTGACAGTCTTATGATTACTTCATATTGCGTGTTACAGTTTGCAGCCATCAATCACAGTGTTGCAATCTTCTGAGATATTGATTTCATTATCCATATTGTGAAGTGTTTTTGTATGCCTGTTTGTATACAAGAAAGGATGGCAGATGTTCATGAACAATCCAGTTATTTGATTCAGTCGGATAGTACAAAAAAGATATGGAAACAAATATACATCAAAGAATAGGAAAGCTGTTCATTAACTATCCCCACTGCAGTATACCCTGATGTGTGAAGATTTCAGCTTCCAGAATTCCCATTCAACAAATCCAGTGGGTATCACAAGATGGTGGGAAATTCTGGGCATTCATAGTCCCACCACATTTGGAAAGTATCATATAGCCTTAGAGGTCATTTTATTTTAGCAATAGCAATAGCGCATAGATATATACAACCACTCAATAGAGCTGTAGAAAGTCAGCACCTACTCCCTCCTAGAAGAATGAAATATTTTGAGGAATATTTAAAAAGGCAGAATATTATATTTCCCCAAAGGGAGAAATGGAGAAATGTGTTTTTTAGGGGCAGGAAGAAGCCCCCGTCTCCCTGCCCCCCAAGCAGAAACTGAGGAGGCAGCTTTTAGATATACAGATTTGATAATCCATTCAAGACAGGAATTTTGAAACTCCCTATAGCAAAGTCTGAACAAAGGCAGAATGGTAGGATTAGCCGCTCACCCAAGATGCAACACAGGACAAAGCCATTAAGCCACAATAGGAATTGCCCAATTTCAGAACATAAGCCCCTTCATTGCACCATCTCAGAGGAGTCCAGACTTCACCTGGGAGCTTGGATAAACAATAAACCAGAGGTAAACCAGATTAGCTGAGACAAGCACCTAGGATTTGCATTTCCTCTTTTGCCTATATAGCCAGCTCTGATGCCTAAACTTTCCTGGTTTACTTCTGGTTTATTGTTTATCCAAGCTCCCAGGTGAAGTTTGGATTCCTCTGAGATGGTGCAATGAAGGGGCTTATGTTCTGAAATTGGGCAATTCCTACATAATGGCTACATGACCCCATAGGAATCTGACAACAGCCAATAGAACACTAAAGGACATGTTCTTGCACAGGAACAGGAAGCTCAAATACAAAGCCCAAAGAAGGTATAAAAACCACCCACTCTCAACTCCATTTTGTCAGCTGCAACAGAACCATAAATGCTGGTGGTTCTGTTCATCATTAAACCATCTTTCCAATCAGCCTCCATGTTTCCAGTGTCTTTCTCCTAGCTTGGAACTGAACCAGATGGATATTACTTCCAACCGTGCTTTACAGTATTCTCTGAGCTGTTTACATATTAATTTTAAATGTTAGTTTAACTAGTCAGCTCCAAATTGGGTATGATTTATATAGCAAAGGAGGCAGGGATGGGAGTGGTGAATCTCACTAGTCCGTAACATACTTCCTTGCTGTTTATATCATGAATTTTCTTCCCAAACAGCTGTATTCGGTTATCTGAATTTGATCTGCTTGGAAACAAAGCTCTCGAGGGCTGGGTTATAGGAAAGGTTCAACATTCACATATATCTCATCCCTGTGGCTCTTTAATGGAATGATTCCTGTTTATTTATACGGGGTCAGGACAGCCCAAATGAAAATAAATGACCCTCCTGCTATCATATAATTTGCCCTAAGTTATATTACAGCCAAGTACGTGCTGTTAAACAGATAAGAAAATGTCCAAATGTAAAGTTGTCTCTCCTTTGCAAGACAGTTATTATCTTTAAAAGGGATTTTTATTCAGTCAGTTTTGTTTCAAAATGCAATAACATAGGAAGTGAGGTGATTGCTTTTCTTTCTTTTTTTTTTTAAAGTGCAAACTCATACTTTTCAGAAAATTAACTGATTATACTACTTTATAAAGCCTTGGACTTTTATTTCAGGTCTTATATTGTGATAGAACCTTTTAGTACCAAATGGATTTTCTCACTCTGTGAGTCTAAATATTTGACAGTTCCCCCCATAATGGCTCTAAATCAGCAAAGAGAATTTTCAAAAGTGGGGTTGAACCTGCTCTTATTAATTATCTGCTGGATATTTTCAGCTTGATTCATTGTCCCTGGGGCCCAATTCTATTGAGTAAGATAGATGACACTATGCTCTTTTAAAATTTCTCTCCTGCTCCATACAATCTTTTGGCATAAGTTCAGGACTTTTTTAAAAATGAAAAATATTTAAACTAAATCTTTTGCCTCTCCTATAGGCCTTGTAGAAGATACTGATTTATACTGCCTGGATAGTACATTTGGTATAAAATTAATTACCTTATACTATAGTCAGTGTTACCCTTGAAATATAAAAGTATGTATGCATAAGTGCGTGTGTATATATGTACACACACACGCACACGCGCACACGCGCACACACATTCTACCTGCTTTTAAGAGAGATGCCCCTCAGGTAGTCCTTGAATTATGACCACAATTGTGCCCACAATCTCTGTTGTTAAATGACACATTTGTTAAGTGAGTTTTGTCCCATTTTACAACTTTTTGCTATAGTTGTTAAATGAATCACTGCAGCTGATATGTTAGTAACTTGGTTATTAATTGAATCTGGCTTCCCCTTTGACTTCAATGTCAAAACCCCGGGACACTGCAAATATTATAAATATGAACCAGTTGCCAAGCATCTGAATTTTGATCACGTGTCCATGCAGATGCTGCAATGGTCATAAGTGTGAAAAATGGTCATAAGTCACATTTTCCAGTGCCATTGTAACTTTGAACAGTCACTAAATGAACTGTTGTAAGTCAAGGACTATATTTGCATTTGTCTATAAATAAATGGTAAATAGTGAAAGGTTGGCATATCCACTAAACATTAGAAAGAAAACAAAGTATTAAGGGACAATTTCTTTTATTAGAGTAGTAAGAAAAATAATCAACCTTCTTTTACATAGGTGTTTTTTTTCCTGACCTCTCCTCCTAAAAAATGTAACTCTTAAATCTAATTATATGAAAGAGAGTTAAACTGTTTTCTGATAACAATCTTGAATTTCGGACAGGGATTAATTATTATCTTTGTGTTCAATATTTCCTTGAAACACACAAAACAGAGACAGGATTCAGAAGTGGTTTTGCTTCTGTCTTTCTGCTTTCCCTGGTTACCAGAGTGAGTCTTTTCTTGTTTGCCCTCTAAGCTAGCAGTCCCCAACATTTTTGGACCGATTCTGTGGAAGACAATTTTTCCACAGACCAGGTGTGGGCATGAAGAGTGCATGATCCCTCACATTTGCAGCTTACAAGAGGGTTCACGCTCCTATGAGAATCTAATGCCTGATGATCTAAGGTGGAACTGAGGTGATTACATGATAACACTGGTTATTCATTGGGGAGCAACTGCAAATACAGGTGAAGCTTCACTCGCTTACCTGCTGCAAACCTCTAGCTGTGGAGCCTGGTTCCTATCAGGCCATGGACCAGCAGCGATCCATCGCCTGGGGTTGGGGATCCCTGGTTTAAGGTACTGTGTTTGTACATCTGAGTGAATGAGAGAGAATAAGAAATCCTTAGCTGAACATTTATAGATATTTATTTTTATCTTATTTTCTTATTTTCATCGCACTCTCAGAGGCGTATGCAGATTGAAAAAAATAAAAATAGTAGCCACAACAGTGTGATCAAAACTCTGCCTCTCTCACAGATTCAAAGTCTTATTTGGGTTACCATCTTGATTTTTTTTCTTTTTGACAAAACTTACAGGTACTGTTTTTATTTCTCCTTCTCTCCTAATTCCCAAAGTTGTATCGTTTCACTAGTCATAAAAATTGCACATTTCTTAATGTGCAGATTTGTAATTGCTTCTTTCTTGGATTCTGACTTGATGTGAATCTTGTGGGATGTTTTTAGGACTAGTTGGTGTAAGCAGAATTTGGTCTGCCTTCAGATGAGTCAAATACGCATGCCCTAACACAAGTTTTGTATTAACGTGCTTATAATTCTAGAATGAAACTAACTGTAACTCCTATTTGTTATGCTTTAGTGGAATGCCAAATAAACACCTTATCAGTAGGCAATATTAAACCTATCTGTGTTCCTTTTACTCACATCATCCATTATTTCTTGGACAGCCTGGATTAGCTGATGTGTGCATAAAGAAAATAGGGAGCTAATAGCTTCTCTAGTATAAAGAGTGCATGCTAACACAAATATGGCCTGACCCAGCAAAATGTAGCTAACTGGAATGAATCTTCATCATGAATCATTAGAAAAGATGACACTTTGGCTACAAGAGGAAAAATCTTGATGAAGGCCAGTTGTAAAAGCACAACCTGGTATTTTCATGATGACTTGTGACTTTGGTAGATGCTTTTTTGTTGATGTTGCTGCAAAGCTTGATGAAATAACATTTCTTGTACTGGGAATCCCCTTTCCCCTCTGAGAGAGCTTGGCTTTGAAGAGATACTTTGAAAATCGTTGGCAGCCGCTACAAATAACACACCACTGCTGAAAATGTATTCCACATACTTCCTTTTGCATTAGGAAATTATCATTATTATTACAACTGTGTAATCAAGTCGGCAGTTGTAGTGTTTCAATACCGTTTATACTGCAGCATGATCAACATTTTGCAAGTTTTCCAACTGGGCAAACTATATCTGCTTAAGTTCCAAAGAGAGAGTAATGTGTTTGTTGCAGCAAAAACAGCAGAGGCCATGATACCTTCAAAGGCAAAGAGATTTATTGCAACATAAGCATTCATGTACTACAATCTACTTCCTCACAGCATAGTCCGCACTTTGTAAGCATGGATCTGTACACAAACAGAGAGGCCCATAACATTTCCCTGCAGAGATCAAATGTACAGTATATAAAATAAATATAGTGACCCATTCAAACAGTAAATGGAACTGTTACCCTCCTAGCTATGCTAATGCAACAGCTGTAAAACCTATGTTTCCAATTAAATTTGAATTAAAGAAAATTGTATTTTCGTATCATGTATATGTTGGCAATTTCACACTCAGCTTCATTTTTCTCAACATTTTTTCCACTACTCTTTTTTATTGTGAGATGGGCAAATCTTTTCCTGGAATTCTTACTTATTTCAAATGGCTCTCTTATTACTCCAGTTGTTGAGATCAGTATTCATAAAACCATATGAGAAAGCCAATAATAATTTGTGATCTTATTCCCCAATTTGATTCTTTTAAACAGCTTTAGTTTTGGTTGCAAATTGCCCTGTTTTCCTAAAACATAATTTTAGTCCATTCCACAACTTAGACTGCATGTACCTTACAAACTGTCCTTATGGTTCCTGCCTCTACTGGGAAATGGCCCCATTTTTACACTGTGGGGGGAAAAAATCATGGGAGTAAAATATTCGGAGTGTTAAGAATACGTGAATTTGGCAGGCCCATTGACTGCCACTGGATTTCCTTGCTACCAGGAGTCTATTTAGTAGTTTTGGTTCAGTTTGTGAGAAGCTGTTGCTATTTTTTCTCGGATGGCATGCCTTACCAGGCAAAAATATTGGGCAGCGGGCTAAGGATGGTGAAGGGTCAGCAGCACAGCTCCACCTAAGGCATCTGTCAATACTAGCCCAGATTATTATATTACTAGCCCAGATTATTATATTAAGAATGTAGCTGGGCCCAGTGATGAGAGGCCAAGTGGAGAATCTTCTTTGAGTATGTTGATTCCACTGGCTCATGTCCTGCCAATGGCCTTGTCTTGGCCATTACTTGCTCAGGAACTGTTGTTGCCTAGTTTAAAGACAATCCTGTTTACACTTTGCTGTCCTTGACATTTTACCATGTTATCACAGACCCAGAGGTGTGATGATTTTGGTTTTGTGATGGAAAAAAGCAATGGGTAATTTTAGGCAATAACTTTTGCTTATTTGTTTGCTTATTTATTTCAAAGTTCCATATTGCCACTGAATGTTGTATACAGTAAACTACAATACCAAAACTAAAATAAACAGTAGAAACTCAAAAGAACATAAAATATTAATTGAGGTCAGGATCTGAGATTTGTTGCGTCCTGACCCAACTCACTGAAGAAAAAGCCAGGTTTTCTCTGACTTTCTAATGACCTGCAGCTTCAGGGCCAATTGTATTTCATGGGGAGATCATTCCAGGCACTGGCTATTCAAAAAATCAAACTCATATTTTTATTTAGCCAACATTATGAGCTTAAGATTAAGTGGTTCCTGGTAGGCCTATTTAAATTAACTTTGCTCTTCATTACATACTAGTCTGTCTGATACTACATAACATACTACAGAAATTACTTTGAATACAAAATATAAAAAGAAATAGGTTGGAAGAAATCACTACAATCTGGAAGAAATTATATGGAACACCTCTGAAATACTTATTTTGTGCTTGCTAGTTTTATTTTAATTGGAAAAGAGTGTGATTTTATTCAGGTGCCCTGAGTGGGAACTTGGAATCTAACTATTTATTGTTCATTAAACACAACTCTTGCCAAATTATATTGCAATCATGTATCCATAAACTGTGATATGATTACATAAACATTTGGCATGCAAGTAATGGTTTGAAGTTTTCCTGAGTCAAAGGTTCAAGAAAACATTAGTGTATTGAATCAACAGTTGACATTCTTTCTTTAAGTATGCCACTTCCAGAAGTACTACCTAGTCTATTTAAATCATTTCTAAGACTGGATTTTCATTACATTTCATGCCATATACATGCTATATATACATGCTATATATACATACAAAAAGTCAAAATATACAACTACTATCTTGCTGTGAATGAAATACAAGCACATCTTTTGAATATACAAAACAGATATGTCATCGCACAGGTAGGAGGTCTTCAGAATTATAAGTCAAATTGCCATAGAAATATATACAGCAATCCATTTTCTTCAGTGTTCCTTTGAACAATGAAGTGGAAATTCATGGCATAGTAAAAAGTAGAATGTACCCTCCCAAAAATTCAGATTGATTAATTTTGATTTTGCATTTTTATGTATACTATAGCGTTATACTACCTGGAATGATATATATGCTAATACAGAAGACTTTACTCATATTAAGGTCACATATTTTTAGCATAAATTTAAATTTCCCATTAATATAGTTTGATGATTAAATACATCTGTTAGACAAATCTGTAGATATTGGTGTAGATTCTTGCTCCTAAGAGGTCAGGGTGGTTATAATATGAATAATAGAAAACAAACAGCTAATAAGTTAGACCAGTTATATAAAAAAGTTAAGAATGTAGGACAAGTCCATATTCATACTAAAGTCTCAACAGAACAAAATGGGTTAAAGAACCTTCAAAAGGCAGATGGGAAGAAGACATACCTTATTCCTTTTACCTAAAGAAAAACAGGAACTCCAATCAGCCTTTCTTGGCATAAAAACACAGGATGGGCTGAATCGATTGGCAAAGTTTTGTAAGTATGCTGTTACCGTGCCATTTCAGGCTTTGTTAAAACTGCACATAGAATTGGCCCCAGAAATCCTTTGACAACAGATAAGATAATTGCTAGGATAATAATTTTAAATGAACTCTCCTGATAATAGTTTGGCTGCTTCATTCTGCACCAACCACAGCTTCTAAACATTTTTAATGGCAACACCACTTTAAGTACGCCTGAAGTTGATGCACCAGGTGAAGCTGGACAAAGCCCCATCTTGAGCAATTGAAACTACCCTGCCTGTGTAGGAAGGAGTGGAAAGAAGGCAATAGGATGCTCCAAACCCAATCGTTAAAGGTGGCCGTTAAAGATATTATGGTCAATGATACTGGGTCAGTCAGAAGCTTATGTGCCTTTTGAGATTACATGCTCTTAAGTCATCCCTGAGTTAGCCATCCTCATGCTATCTTCATTGCCTGATCCAAACTTGCCTCTTTTGCTCGTCTTTCAAGTCCATGGAGCCTAAACTGCATATGTGTTGAAGTGGTTCCCACATCTCTATCTAGGTGAGATAAAGCACTAGTATAACTCTGGAATAGCAAACCTCCCTTCTCATGAGCCGAAGAGGATGAAAATAGTGTCATGGGGACATGGCAAAAAAACCCAAACCAGACTATCCTAGAGGACATGTCTGTGCCATGACTAGCTGCCAGTGGGAAATAGAGCTAAATCTGATCTTTTGGTTTATACTGAAAACTAGGTGATTTTCCAGGATTCCAAATTTGTGTCTGGCTAGTTTTCTCTCCAGAGTACCCATTTCCTCAAAAAAATACAAAACACTAGACTTTGCTCATCAGGAGCCATTTTTAAAGGTCTCATAGTGGATGTCTATTAAAAATTGGTCAGAAGTTTGACTTTTATTCTTGAATATATAAAAATTCAGGGAAACACATGGGATATATGGTCGAATAACAGTATGGATTCCACTTGACAAAGAGCAATACATCTCACCATAAATAGTGAAACACTGGGGAGACTTCCTTCATTTTAACCTTTCAAGCTTGTTCCCCAGGCTTAAAAGTGCTAGTATGTATCTGTGTACCTTGACCTTTATTTGGTTAGTCCAAGGGAATAGTCAGTGAGTTGGATCCCTTTGTGCTAGCAGGATGTATATATAATGTATAGTTGATATTTGGTCAGGGGGGGCGGGGAGTATGAAAATAAAAACTCATCCAATAGATAATAAAGAAAGCTCCAATAATTTATCCAAAACTAGAATGTGTGATATTTAATTTGCCAATAAGAACTGCAAAATATGACCATTACACCAAGGACATTTATAAACCGTTGTTGAGACGAAAAACCCACTCTGTTTCTGGTACATTTAAAGTATGGAATTAAAAAATATTATCCTGGTCTAGATATACTAAAAAAAACTCCCTTAAGACAATATCTGAGTTTTATGGTAGACATACAAACTCCAGGGATTCTTAGATTATATGAATCATGTAGAATAGAAATGAATCTCCTGCTTTCTCTACTTTTATTATTTTGGTTTCATCAGATGATAGGGCAATTCTACTTAAAAGAAAAGCTTGATGAGGCTCAACAGAAGTGTTTTTCATTTTCACAAAAGTGGTTGGAAGATCTTACTCCATTGAGTCTATTGTTGTTGAATCAGGAAAAACGTATTTAACTGCATCCACTTGAAATCTTTTTTTAAATCGTGCCTGTTAATGAAAGATATGACAGCCTTGGAAATATATAGTAGATCACTAAAAACAATGGACACAAATTAAATGGTGTGTCATGAATGTACGGGGTTAGTTTAAAAATGCTACAATAGTTCCTTTGACACCTTGAACTTGTGGCCTGTACTAGCTACACTTAATGTGGCACATTATCCTTGATGGATATCTGGCCATGAAAAAGGTTTGATTAACACTCTATTCCATATTGCAAAAAATATATGAAAGAAAGAAAAATGACTTCTGACCCTAATGCTATAGGTTAGACATCAAGAGAAAAGAATGAAAAAAACATCAGCAATACACTTCAAAATGAAGCACAGAAATAATTTGTAAAAAAAACAGAAGAAATGCTGTTGCTTTGCAATCTAATCTGAAATCGTGACCCTAGTTGTATCTTTCAGCGCTGAATGTACAACATAAATCTCAAACACTGAGTTACCATCCCCATAACATAAGAGGTTTGGACTTCATTAAAAAGTCTGGTTTGGAAAATCTTTTGAGAACTCTGGGGAGCAAACCAGGGAGTAGAGTCATCCATCCACTTAGTAAGCTCTGCTAAATCAGCACATTTCTTTGGAAAGCCTCAACCAAATGACCTCATTGTTCTTTGTCTATGTCTATCAACAAGTGATGTTGTAAAACCATTCTTCTCCACTTAACAGTCCTATTAAGACTAATAAACTGTTGCAGAGCATTTGGTGCCAAGAGAGATGTTGAAACTGAAGTAATGGCAAATTAGAATATGTTCTGCTGACCCTACTCTAACTATCTTTAGGTTCAATCAATTCACATGGAAGGGCACTAAGTTTGTTTATTTAGAGGTGTGTTATAGGTAGAGTGTGGAAGTGTTCTTTTCTGTTCTTACATTGCTGTTCATGCAATGTAAAACATTTACAGATGATCTGACTATTAATTGGTATATAGATTAAAGGAATAGTCTGTTGTTCCAGTAGTCTACAATGGTCCATTGTTTTATGATCCGGCTCAATAAGCCTAAATAGGCATTTCTGAAATCACATGTAGATCTCCTTGTTCTGGGAAACAAATCAAGAGAGAATTTGAATCAGTAATAAAGTGAGATTTGGGATTTGGTTCCAGAAATGTTTTAAACAATGATTGCCTACAAATCTATTTTTTCATATATTACTTTTGCTGCAGATCTGCATTTTTCTACTATGAATGCTATACAAACCCTCTTTTGTTCCCTTTTGGAAAAAAAATCAAGGTAATCTCTTGGTTTGCCTTTCGCTTACTAAACCTTGTACTTACTCTTGTATATATGTAGACCTGTAAATATTTAAAAGTATACTTTTATTAAAGAAACTGTGTAAAGAATAACAATACAATGCATGCAACAAATAATCTTTATCTCTACATTTATCTTTGTCCATTTTTTCCTTCAATCTTTGGTAGAAATTGACCATGTAATAATTTTTCTTGCCAGCATTCTGCTTGGGCTTTCATGACACTATTTTGACATTTACTTTTGTTTCCTGTAAATTAAATAATTTTTTTTAACTTGCATCAATGCCTGTTGTTCGCTGTGTTTTATACAATGAGCCAATATATGCTTTTCTTTAACAGTTTGTTTGTCCTGAAATAAACCCATGCTCCTTTTCTGCAGGGCAGGTATAATCCATGGTTTAATTTTGCTTCATCAGTTTCCTCACTCTTTGGCTGTGTTCTTTACTAATCACATTTTTATCTTGTTCATGTTTGATGTTACACAACTGTAAAATATCCATGTAGTTGTAGGTTTCGTTCACTTGTGGTCAGATGCCCAGGAACTCTCATATCTAACATGGTTCTCACCATATTAAATGGGCTGGTGGAAACACTAAGTCTGGATCTTCCACCAAGACGTGGCTTGTATGGGTGCTTCTTCTGGTAGAATACAGTACATTGCCTCCAGCATAGCTCTCAGCCTCTCCCCCACAACAAGGGGACATCCATGGAGATGATGCGGATGATTAACAATATTGGAATGTATAAGCTACCTTGGAGACTTGAATTTAGCAGGAATTCTTGTGTTTCTGAGCAGCATTGTGTGCTAAAAGTAAATAAAGGAATGAAATAGCGCCAAGTGCCATTTAAACAAAAGGGGAAAAGTGCTCATGCTGTACAATAATATAGTTGTCAAGGATTCAGACTAAATTTGAGTCCAAGTATCAGTGAATGTTAATATACAGTACTTTTGGTATATTAGAAGCAAAGGTAGATTTCTTAAGAAACTCATAGAGAAGGTAAGCCTCATTTTTACCTAACTATGTCTTGAAGGGAGATGGGGAGAGAGAAACTTCCCTTCCCTCTTAAACATGAATACTATGAATACTCATTTTTTTATTTAAAAAGGGGGAAGAGCAGGCTAAAAAGAAACACAAAAATAGTGTTTGAAGATGCTTCCCTTTATCTGTTCTCATCATTGGCCCTAATGATGAAAATAGCTCATAGGAGCAAAGAGATGGCACAATTCTCAACAAATTATTTATTTACTCGTTACTATGTTGATAGAGTGAGGAGGATTAAAGTTCATTATAATATATTGGTTCTTTATTAAGAAATCATTTGCATGCCACCAACATTTAAAAAAACCACCAACACATTTGTATAGTTAATCACTCTGATATCAACTGAGCTTTGCCATATCCAGCACGACTCAGACACAGGATTCATCCAAGTTACTGTTTATTAGCAAACTCCATGTTGGT
>JANHFR010008095.1:21193-36421 GCA_032468015.1 Mimophis mahfalensis | reverse complement strand
GGTTTTAGTTGCTACTTCTTGTACAATGTTGCGAACCTCTGTCCATAATTCCTCAGGTACTCTGTCTGTCAGATCTACTTCCTTAAATCTATTTGTCACCTCTACTGGGCAAGAAGAGAGGTAATGTAAAAAGATGATAAAATTCAAACTTGGGTGTTAAATTAAAATAGGTGACTAGGCTTTACACGGAAAGGGAATCAAATGTTTGTTTCCTTCTCCATTAAAAGCTGGGAACCCACTAAAAGAAGTTGCATGTAAGGATTTGATTGAGAACTTAATAAAATGCAGTTAGTGATAAAGTACAAAGGCAATGATGAGACCCGGAAAGCAATTTTGGAAGAATATGAAGGCTGCAAAGAACCAGAAGGGCAAACTAAGAAGAGAATCAGGAAAAGGTAATAATAGGGAAGGAAGCTTTTTCCATATAATGTTCTTTTTTTAACATCTACTACTGCTTCTTTTACAGAAATGTAATAATGAGGTGGATCCATACTTGAATGCCCAATATCTTAGAGACCTTTCCTTTTTCAAACAGTCAAGAATATTTGATGCACTGAGGCGTGAATGAAAAAGCAAAATAAAATTGTTTTCCTTAGGCTTTTTTCTGGCCATGAATAAATGGGATTTTATGTCTAGGTATTCTGTGACCACTCTCATTCCACCACACAACAGTTCAACAGAGTAGTTCATTGGATAATAATATAGTGAATGATATGGAGTTCTGTTTAATATACATTCAAGGTTGTTTCAAAGACACCAAATACCTGATGCCATCTACTAAAAATGATCTTTCTATCAAGAAATGACTTTTCAATGTACTTTTAGTGCCATGCCATGTTAATGACATTTTAAGATTGTTCTGTTTATTTAAGTATTTTTTATATATTAAAAAAAAAGCTGTGAAAACTGATTATTTTTGCAAACTGCCAATGACAATGTTTAATCTGTCATAGTTTGACTGATTTATATCCATTCTGCTTTGCTAAATCATGTTGCTAGGACAACACTATTCCAGAAGATGAATTCTACAAGGGATTGTTATATTTATACTTAAAAGAATATGTGAGGTGGCAGCATCCTCATTACAAATGAACATTATTAACAACCTAGCGCTCAAGAAATCTCATTTGTTTGGAGGTCAAAAGAACATATATGGTAATCTTGCTATTGCTTTCTATTCATTCTTTGCCAGCAGTTTGAACATCATGCTCTAGGCTGTATTATTTCTAATTAATTAATTTGATTTTTCTGATTCCAACCAGACTGTGTTCCTAGTAGCTCATTGTCTTTTCAGTAGTTTTCTTTCTTTACGGAAAATAAATGGTTTATATCCAAAATATTGTTCATCTTTTTATACCAGATAACAGTGAACTCATGCAGCCCACTCCTCTTGATGAGTTCCTGACCCAATGTACTTCACTTGATAGATTTGTGCAAGTACGTTTGCTTAGCATGCATTCACATACAGCCCTAAAATGCAGATACACTTTCTTGTGTGCACTTGAAATTCCATTGTCTTGGCAAAATATGGGGTGATTTTAAAATGAGCCAAGAAGGCGATAAGTGCTACACTCAGATGACTAAGAATTGCTTGCTACTGATACTAGTAGAAAGAATTACGTTAAAATAGATTGCACAGGATAGCATTTCCTTTTGTATGAAAAAGAAATATATCAACTGCTGTTTATTTGACTTGAGGCGATACAGATGTAAAAAAGTGATAGGGAGAGTTGTGCAATCTAAGCAAAGGTGTGCTTTTTCTGAAATCTGTTTTCTTTTCTAGAATGTCATCGAGAATGGGCTGAAGTGATGAAACTGTCAGAGTTTAGAGCACCCGTTTAGGTGTGTTGTGCGCAATGCAGAAGCAAAACAAGCCAGACAGTGTTTTGTAAAACATAGGAATGTGTATTGAAGTTTCAGAGCAAAGTCAAACAATCCATTTGTCAAATTCCAAACGTAGATAAACAGTTCAGGGAGTATACACAGTTCAAACAGTCCTCATTGTCAGCCAAAGGTCATACACAGATAAGTCCAAGATACAGTAGTAAAAAGCAGTATGTTACTACTAACCTTATCTCAGTTCTTCACAATCTAACAACAACCAAGCATAACCAAGACAAACTGCTATTACATAGCACATGCATTTATCAGCCATTTAATAATGTAATTGCCTCTCCCAACCAATCAGGCAACTGACTGAATTTGCATACAGTAATGGCAGTCTTAAAGGGATATTTCAGTAAACAGACATTCCTGGCTTATTTACCTGACACAATCCCAGTAGCAGTTTGCATCAATATCCTAACAGAAACATAGATAAAACTATTTAAAGTACCTTTTTCTTTGAACCTGCAGTAAGGAACTCAGCCCAATGAAATACACTGATACACAAATAAGTGATATTTCTCCCCTCCATTTCCAGTATATGGAAAACTGAATGAAAGGAAAATCCACATCCCACTTTATATTTGTTCTTCTTTTATATTTGGCAGTCTGTCACTTCAAATAGCCTACCATTCCAATAGCCGTACGTAGTAAGTTACGGTGAACTTTTTAGCCTAAACACCTTCTGTACATGAATGACCTCATCTATATTCTGAGCTAATGATATTTTGTATTTTGTATTAATGTTGCTTGCAAGATTTACCAGGAAGTTATAAGGCTACATAATTGCTGTATTTGGACTTGGTGAGCTCCTGACTGACATAATGCTTTGGGACCCCTTGTTCAAAACTTACACCAGAAAGTACCAAAGCAGGACCACAAAAAAATTGAAAGATACTGTATATTTATGCCTTTGAATTGTATATAAAGCCATTTTAAAACTATAGAGATTTGCTACATAAGTTTTAAAAAACCACTGTACATTTAAAGCACATAAAATTCTAAAAGGCAGAACAAAAATTCTCAAATTTTCTGAGCTCTTGTGAATTGTGGGGCCTTGAGATGAAGCTTCTTTAGGTTATGCCTAAATTTGGTACCGGGCTGGAGGAATTATTAAACACGAGTGATTCAGTGTCATGAGAATGGATACCAATACAATTAAAGAATTCTTTCAAAATATTGTCTGCTTGTATATCAATTAGCTGTTATTACCAGAAGTATTTTTTGCATGTCAAGAAATTCAGGCATATGGCTCAGTAACTTCCAACAATCCTGGTCTATCTAGATCTCTTTTTCGGACAACTATGTTTGCTAAACAATATGTAACAGACAGATTAAGCACTACATTTCCATGGCAAAAACCAGCAATTAAAATATATACAAAGTATAATTATTGAAGGAACATTGCAATTATGAATGTATAAAATTAAGAAGATTATAAGCACACCCAGAGGAAAGTTTTAATAAAATAAGAAACCCTGTGTGGAAGAGGTTAAAAGTGACATTATTTTTATACCCTTGAACAAGGTTTCATAACAAGAGTTTCTTGGGTTCTTTAATTTTAGGATGGATTATTAGAAGAAGCAGCTACCAGCCTGCTGATTGCTTTATTACTATTTATCTGTAGCGTGATAATGAGGTACCACACATGGCCCAGCGGGTTCCACGTTCCCCTATAACACAAGTTTGTCCCCTATGTTTGATGAATCTAGTTGTCAGTTAGAAACAAATACATGGGTCATGGTATGTCATTCTTTTGGGCTTGTGGACAGAAAACTATGTATGTGTATATTTGAGAGCATATTGTGAACATTCTAAACAAAATCACTGCTGTTTGAAGACCAGGGTTTTCATGGTGGGTATGACCAAGGACAAATTTAAAAGGCAAGTTATTCTTCTTATCACTCTCTCTATGAGCCGCAGTGGTCCAGTGGTTAGAATGCAGTACTGCAGGCTACTTCTGCTGCCTGCCGGCTGCCTGCAATTTGGCAGTTTAAATGTCACTGAGTCAGCCTTCCATCCTTCTGAGATGGGTAAAATGAGGACTCAGATGGTTGGGGGCAATATACTGACTGTACTGTAAAGCACTGTAAAGCGGTATATAAGTCTAAGTGCTATTGCTATTGCTATTGCTATTGCCCTTCCCCATCTGAAACTTTCCACCACAACAACTTAATTTTCGATAGGAGGATGTTCTGGAGAAAAATTGTCTGCAAATACTCCTTAGTTCTATATGGAAGCTAGCAACATTCCTGGAGATTAGTATGACTCTACTTCAGCATGTACTTTGCTTTACACTTCAAAGTTTCATTTATACAAATACCGTAGTAGATATTTTAAGGTTTAAGGTTAAGGTTTTAAGGTTTATTGAATTTATATACCATCCTTCTCCTGAAGGACTCAGGGCGGTGAACAATAAAAAACAAATCATACAAATATTAAAAACAGAATTAAATAAAGAATCCAATAAACCAATCCTTTTAAAGATCTTTTTAGCTATTAAACTTATAAGGAATAAGGAGGCTGGCAAATACCACAGTAGAGACTGCTGGTGTTAAATGACTGGTTGCTTCCAGCCTAGCCATTGTGATAGCTCTGGTTGTCTTTTTCAGATAATCGGATAACTAAATGCGGGTGCCTGATGCATTGGTTGCTGTTTCTTCCCAACTGTGTTGTTAATCCCTGACATGCCTTATTGCAAATTTTATTTGCAAATCAAATGGCTTAAAGAAATCATAATAAATACTCAAAAGGAGCATAGATGGATATATACATCTTTAGGACCTAGAACAAAAAGTTTACATTGATAAAAATGAATGTTTTGGTATAAAATGGCTTCATCTTTGGCCTTGTGTCAGGAACATCCACAAGTGACTCATTATTGACTAAAAGGATCTTAGCTGTGTGTCCAAATATCTGCTGTGTAAGCAAAATGAGATCAGGTTCAGAAAGCTATTGTTTTATATTTGTTGACATTGATGAAAAGATTTTTGGAAACGTATTTTGTTTAAATGACATAATGTGCGCAGTGCTGTTTTGATTAAAATAAGAAATACTTAACAGAATTTTTAAAGCTGAATTTATGCTGGATTTTATTATATATTTTTAAAGACTGATAATATTTTGCATTCAGTTTTAATACAGAAATTTTAAAAAATGAGAAATGGGAGAGGAAGAAAAGAACATCTTTTTGTAGGGGAAGGAAATATCCTGGATCTGAGCATAGTCTGATTTCTTGAAAGAATGTGCACCTGCACCATAATAATTTCCATAAGTAAGACTGTAACACATTATAGAATCCTGATGCAAATATTGATATTATCTCTACTAGGATTTGTGGTTTGAAGTGAGTTTTTTATCTTTTGTTGTATGATTAATATTTTTAATTTATTTTAAAAACAATTTATATACCACCTATTTCAGAGATTCAGCTGCTTCCATTCACCGGACATATTAACATAATCAAACATTCACACATACCCAAACCATTACAATTCCAGTAAAATGGCACATGTTCCTCAAGGAATATAATTCATTTTGATTGGAGGCAAAATGTGTACAGTTGCCTTTCCAGAAATTCAAAATAAAGATTTATTGTATAAATGGATGGAATTGGAGATAGATAGACAGACAGACAGACAGACAGACAGACAGACAGACAGACAGATAGATATAAATATGAAAGATAGATAGATAGATAGATAGATAGATAGATAGATAGATAGATAGATAGATTCAAATATATTAATACAAAGCAGTGGATTTTATCTAGAATTATGGCACTAGCTCTATCAGTGTGGGTGAAAAAATCTACACAGAGAGATCAATAAATCTCTCTCAGATGTTGCTGTTACAGTACACATTTTGTAGACCCATATTAACATTCTAAATTTTAGCACCTAAGACTAAAGTAATCCTTTTTTTCTTAACTTCAGCTTAGTTGCATTTTTTAATCAATGTTTAATATGTAAGACAGTTTGGCATAGGTAAATATATGTGTACATAGAGCATTTTTACCAATTTTAAATATTTTACAAGATAATTTTAGATAAAAGTGTAATCCCATAATAATGGTTGGGCTTATATAAAAGTAGTAGATGGATACCCGTGCTTTGTGATGAAACTTTGTGGTCAGGCTATGCAAGACAAATTCAGTTCACAATCGGTTGGCTCAGTGGTGGTCGGTGATTGAAACACATATGGGGAATATCGCTCCTGCTGTCTTGAGTCCAGAAGCAGTGGAAGGCGTAGACATTTTGGTGAGGTAGTGATGTTTAATACCATAAAGAGCCCCAGACCACTCCTGAGTGAAGGAGTGGAACATCTGCCAGCTTGAATTGAGGTAACAGAATGTGAGGCAACTGGCAGATGGAACAGAGTTCTTTTCGGGTGGGTAGGGAGAGTAGAATATCTAACTCCTTAGCATCAGAGCATGTTAATGTTGGGCAACTGGAAGTTAGAACAGAGTTCTTTTTGGTGGGGTAGAGTAGAATCCCTTAGGTTCAGAGAGTGTTAATTACTGTATAAGAAATACTAATGATCTGATGGTCATTTTGAAAAACCCTTTCTTAACAAGCACCTAGAAGCCAAGAGGAATATATGTGGCAAATTTCAAGTTTGTAGGTTTTGTTCTGGAGATTTTATGATGAGTGAGGGGTACTTGGCTTTTATATATATAGATTATATATATAGATTAATCATACAGTTCTTAAATATTACTTGCTGTAAACAAGAAATAGTCAGGAGAGACATAATTGATAAGCAGGTATTATTTACTAGCACCTGAATCAACTCCATTTGTGATATCCTGCTTAGTTAAGTATAAATGGCATCTTCCCTGATGGATTACTAATTATCTTAGAATGAGCAATGGAGATCAAATACCACTATTAGCAGCAATTTAAGCAAACATTTAAACAGTATTAGCAATAATTTCTTTTGCCATTATTCATGGAACACTAATCACAATAAATTGATTTTCTGGTGGTGTTATGATACACTAAAATATTTAGCCTGATTGTCATATATCTTTCTGTGCTTTACAAATCATTCAGCTTCAGGGATCACTAGGTGATACAGGCTTAAAGTATTAAAGAAGCATCACACAATCTTATCACATGGTCAGCTAATTCTGATAACAATGATACGTGGTGAAATAGAAAACTTAAGGTGAGATTCATGAATTTGTATACCTGCAGATTCATCATAAGGTAAGTACTCTCACACTTATATTTAAAAAAACAATTATATGCCAGAAATGTAAGCAAAATTTTTTGAAGGGAAGTGGTTTGGAAGGAAGAGAGTGATACAGTGGATGGAGTGTGGTTCAGATAACCAAGATTGAGATTCATTATTGCTCTTCAACTTTGACGGCCTGATGGACAGTTGTTATCTTAATAATGTACTGCTATTGCAATCTGGAAGCTTATAAACCAGTCAACCATCATGCCCTTATAGCTCTTCAATTCCCCTTTCTATTCAACTGCAGACAAGGAACAACTTTGTGAGACTAAGACTTCATGGAACATAGCCTTACTCGTTGGAAGATATTATAACAGGACACACATATTCCTACCATCCATTTACCAGTACTCCCAGGATCTGTCATCCTTTACCTCAGAACTCCTAGGATCTAATAGAATACTTGAATAGCTCAAGATGCAGTGTGTTAACCCCTTAGGTTTATGTCATATAATGCGCATAACCAACACACATTTGCATATTCATACTCACCACATCCACCCCTTACAATCCATGTAACATAAAGGTTGTTGGGGAAGACCTAGTACTCGGTGGATGACAGTTGCTTGCACAAAATAGGAATCTTTTGATGCCATGTTTTTGAGCCAGTTTGGTCCGTCAACCAACTTAATCTAGTGTGTTACGCACCAGGCCAGAAAGCAGGAGACTATGGGTTCTAATCCTATCTTAGACATGAAAGCCACTGGGTGTTTTGTGATTAATCTCTATTTCTCAGCTTGTCACTGCACAAAGTTGTTGTGGGGAAAATAGGAGGAGGAAGGAGTATTAGGCATGTGTACCACCTTGAATTATTTATAAAATAATAATAAAGGCAGGAAAATTAATAAATGTTTCCACCTGTTTCCTGTCCAGTGTTCCAGTTTACCTCATGGTGGAAGTCCTATATCATTTTTCACCTCATCTGTATGCTCATTGGTTGCTTGGTTAAAATCAGTTGTCTGCCAGTTGGTTTCACTTCCTTATTTTTGTAACTGTCATCTAGTCTTATCTAACTGATATGCTCTTTTACTTGCCTATTCTCATACACATATGCTTTTATCCATGGGTGGGCTTCAAATAATTTAGCAACTCGTTCTCTACTTAGTTGCTGGGTGGGTATGGCCCTGATGGATGTGCCTTAGTTGGCTTCCTGTACCACCCTGGGAGCAAAAATGGGCCGGGGGGGAGCATTTTTTCCTCTCTGAGCTCTGGAGGCTTTCTTTGAGACTCCAGAAGGATGAAAGCTGCCTCCCTGGGCTATGGAGGCTAAGAAGGCCAGAAACAGGCCCATTTTTGGCCTTCTGGAACTTCTGGAACTTCTGGGAGGCCCATTTTCCACCCTCCCCAAGCCTCTGCACAGACCCTGAAGTTACCTATGATCCAAAATGGGCTGTGTGGGGACTCCTGGGAGAGGCAGGGCACAGTGGGTGGGGCCAGCCAGTCACCAGAACTATTGGTTCGCTGAACCAGATGTCAAATTAACATGTAGCAGCCCATCCCTGCTTTTATGTCTCTGAGCTAATTTACACCAGCATGGTGTCTTTTTAGTTCTATAGTGCTACAAAATATTATCCTAGGGACAAAATGTATACTATTCAAATTATTGGAGAAAAACTATCTCACTGTTATGATTGTTGTAACTGTTTTTTTTCTTTTATATTTATTAATATTTCTATTTTGTTTAAATTGCATATTTTAATCGTAAAAACATTTTTAAGAAACTGTAATAGTGAAGCAGAATCCTTCTTTCAGACAGCATAGTATATTTGAATGTAACCATTTCCAAACATAAAATGCAATGAAATACAACAAAAACTATAACTAACAGTTTTGGTTTCTTGAGTTAAGAAAAAAAAGTGTACTTTTGCTGAAGATTCTTTTAAGACAGCAGAAAGAGTGAAGAAAGTATAACTTTATATGGTACAAAAAAAAATACTTTTACTGTTCTGCTGCTGCTTATGGTTATGGGCAATGTGCAGCTTTGTGAAAGAGTATAAACAGTTACTGTATTCTTCTCGAGATGACAAGAACTTTTAAGGTTTTAAAATTCTTTATCTGACGAGACAACAAATAAAGGAAAAGAGAGATGAATTATTTATAGATATTTGTCGCATCTGTATGTAAAATGCATCTCCATTTTTGTTCCCCAATTTCTGAGCATATACCATCAAGCTGCTAAGATTATCTTTAATGTCAGTAAAACTTAAGTGAAGGAGATAACAAAATTGGAAGTGGATTGATAGTGTACATCATCCACAAACAGGAATCCCATGTAATGTTTTCAGTTCTTTAAAAAGAGAGAAAAAAATTTCCAGCCATGTTGGAAAATCAATAGTGAAAGTCAAGGAATAAAGTATGTCAGATGAAGCAAGTGAATTTATTTAGCTGCAAATATAAGGATTCAAAGTTTATTTTACACAGGTGATGTTACTTTCATTCTCTGAAGTAGTTCTTCATAGTGTGTGTATTCAGCTCACCCTTTGGTAATTGAAGGCTATACTTGTGGGTGAAAGACTGAAGTAAAGGTACAACTACCCTGGGGATAGTAACATAAAGAGCTGAATGTGTGCTTTAAAGGTATAAAAAGAATGTTAAAAAAACAACAATAAAAGAGCTAAGAAATAGGATATAAGAAACTGCTTTTACCATGTCAAGCCTTGCCTTTCTAGTGTACAATTATCTACGCTGACAAGCTGTGGTTCTCCAGATTTTCAGAGAGAGGCTTTTAAAATTGTACTTAAAAATGAACATAAGACATTTTGCATTCTGTCCCAAGCTGACCTAGGGCCCTTCTCAAGCAAGGAGGAACTGATTGTTCTCAATAATATCAAGGACTTAGATCAGGGATAGGCAATATGGCCCATTTATGACCTGTGGACTTCAACTCCCAGAATTCCTGAGCCAGCATAGCTATGAACACATGAACAAAAATTAACCTGTGTGCAACATGGCAAAATCCTAAGCATATAATAATACAAAAGGAAAGATGTATCTTTGCTAGTGAGATAAAACATTATGTGATCACCATCTGACACTAAACTTGCTGCTAAGCAGAAAAGGAACTCCAAAGTGCTGTTTGGAATGGAAATCTGGAAAGTCCTAGGTTAAATTACTTCATTTTGCATTTGTTTATATTTGAAGAAAGAATGCATCTCAACTCATGCAAACTCATGCTAATTTAGTTGACACAAGGTTACAAAATGATATTTTATATGAAATTTATACAGTGTCTTGTGTCTGCTGGTTTCAGGGGAGATAATCAAGGCTTAGAAAAGTCTGAAGAGATTCTCAGTCATCCAGGTCATGGTTGTCCCAAAAGTTCTTCTTTTTTCGGGGAGGCAACTGGATTTTCTTGTTTTTTTTCTTTGAAGACATTCTTTGAATGGTATGGGAGTAGGAAGGGATTTCCAGGAAAAGAAAGTTGCAGACTATAAGAACTCAGGTGACCCTGAGGTTACAGATAAATCTCCAAGATTTACCTGTATCCAACGACTCTCTAAAACAGAGGGTGTCAAACTCGCATCATCACGGAGGCGTCACGTGACATATTGGGACTTTCCCCTCCTTCACTAAACTTTGCATGGCCAGCGCATGATGCATCCAGCCCAGGGGCCTGAGTTTGACAGCCCTGCTCTAAAAGGATGCAGATTACCAGCTGTCTGCAAGAAATATAAATCCTTGCATTCCTCCACTATCTTGTCAGAGCTGAAGAAGCTTCTTGGATGAGAAGCAAAATGTCTTTAAAGAAAAAACAAAGTCCAGTTGCCTCCTGAAAAAAGAAAAAAGCACTTTTGGGACAACCATGACCTCGGTGACTGAGAATCTCTACAGACTTAGAGGCTTAGAGAAGTACCAAAACCCAACACAGAAAAAAAAAATGGGTGGGCATAGTTAAGCAGTCCCAATGAGAATAGGACAAAGAAATGCTGACTGACTTTGGAAAAGAGGAATGGAAAATGAGTGGGAAGGAGTTATGGAATATCCTAGAAGAAACTACAGCCAAATGGCTGGTATTAGGAATACGAGGAGCACTAGAGTTTAGAAGAATCTACTTTGAAATGTCAGACTTCAAGATTTCACCTTTTATCTCTGCTACTACAAAATGGTCTTGGTTGTATTTGAATTGTTTAACTTGACAGGCCTGGATGGAGGAATGGATGGAGATAGATTTTGAATTCATTATTTCGTATATTAAAAATGCATAATTTTTATTGGCCAAACAGAAGACATTCCACAAAGAAATTCTACTGCTGTGGCTTTTAGAAAGGAAAAGGAAAAACTCTGAAGCTTTTGAACTAAATATAATTGTTGCTGAACTCTGGTTTCATCTATTTATTTTATATCTAAAATTATGTTATTGCTTCAGTGGATTTCTCTCAAAAACACAAGAAGTGGTAATTAAGAGTTACGCCAGATTCAACCAGACTAGCTATTTCAACTGGAAACCTAATCCTCCTGCTCCTATTATCATAATATATAATTTAAGCTATTTACAAACAAAAATCATGGGTAAGGCAATTTGGCTTTTAGCACAATAGGAACACTTATACATTACTGTTTTATTTCATTTTCATTATTTTTGCCACTACTTTATGCTAACATTTTTTCTGAAGCTGTTAGTTCTGCTAAGAAATTATATTTATGTAAAAGTATCATTTTCCTGCTGGTAGTATGCTCTTTATTCATTGCTGTTTTTTCTTTTTGTGCTAGTTTATTTTAAAATCTTAGCCGTTTCTCTTATTATTCTTACTACTACTTCTACCAATAACAACAATTTAATGAATTGGTAGATTAGCTAGGATTCATGAATAATAAATATATGATCAAAATACTGAATCTGTTAGTTATAATGTTCTTAATTGCATTGCAAGTTTTTAGCAGTATATATAGAAAGGAAATTATGCTTCCTATTCAACATTAGATCATAGTTTCTGGCTTGGGGACCTTGATGGGGGCATTCCATTTTGGAGGTGGCTAGTAGAAGAATATCAGAGCCCACCTCCATCCTATCTACACATTGTTTCTTTTTATCAGCTTTAGTATTAATTTTAATGTTTTAACTTAATGCTCAAGGTTTTAATGTTTTAATTATGTAATTGTTTTATTCTGTTATTTAGGATATTCTAAACTACCCAGAAACACTTGATTGTGAGATAGGCATCATACAAACGTATTACTTCCACCCAAATGTTTTGAGTTGGCTCCTTTCTGATAAACAAAACACAAAATAAGTAAAGTGTTTAATCAAAATAAATGTTCCATGTTTCAAGTAGTATTCCAACCATAAACATAATAAGAAAGTAGAACAAAACAGCAAGTTGTGGCCTGCTGAGTCAGAACAAAACCATTGGTTCTTTTTTTTTTTTTTTTTTTTTTTTTTTTGGTCATCTAAAGGCCCACAAAATAGGGTGAAAATTCCTGCTGAATGCTGCTAGGCAGACTATTTGTGGAAAAAAATCATTGAAGATTATTCATTTTACTTTAAAAAAAATCAATACTTAATACTGAAAATATATGGAAATAATCTGTTTCCTTGTGAGTACTCAAAGACTTGTGTGACTTTCCTTTGCTCTGGATGAAACTTGATTGAAAAAGAAGACTGCACCTTAAGTTCATAAAAAATAAAAATAAAAAAACAAACTGGCATTTCACATTTTCTCCACTAGAGTTGGCTGCCTAAAATTTGAACAGACAAGCAGAAAATGAATCTACTCACTTCGCTGACAAAGTCACCTTGTGGTGAGATAGGTGGCAAACAAATTTAAATAAAGAAATAAACAAACATAAACAAACAAACAAACAAATAAAAAAGATTTCTTTCAAAAATAGTTTTATTCTTAATGTAAGTATTGTAAGAATTGTAGCCAGCAGAATTTTGTTTCTAGTGTAGTATTTACTTTGCAAATTTCATAAACCTATTTAGTATGACTTAAAAGTGGGGGAAACTTTAATTCAGGAAGAGAAACTGTTCTCTTAAGGTTCAGGCATGAGGTAATCACTTGCTCAGGCTAGTGTACAAGTTACAGTTTGGCATTAGTTGCCCAAAACTGTATTGGGTCGATTCTTTCATCTTCCCTTGGACTGCTTAGAACAGGAATCTTCAAACTTGACAGCTTTAAGACTTGTGGACTTCAACTACCAGAATTCCTCTTCCAGTCATGTTACTCAGGAATTCTGGGAGTTGAAGTCCACAAGTCTTAGACTTGCCAATTTTGAAGAGCCTTGGCTTAGAAAGACATAAACAAAGACACAGGTCAAGTTATCAGATAATACCTCGCTTCCTTCATCATCAATCCAGCTTGCTGCTCAAAGATAGCATTGGCATCCTCAGCTTTGTAAAAGAAAATCCTGTAACAAAACAAGGGCTCTAGGTGTTGCTTGGGGTCCGTATAGCATCTAGTGGTTCAATTAGTGCTCTTCTCCCAAGTGCTTCTAAATTCCTCCATTGAGCTGGTTCTGTCATAAGGTAGAGATTACCATTGCAACATTTTGGCTGACAAGGACAAATGCATGTTTAACATACAAGGACTTCAGCCAGGGTATGATTGCTATATGAAGTAATTGTATTATGCAATCTTTGGACTACAGTATGAACTAACATGCTGTGCTGTATTTGGAATTTATTCTGGAGTTCACAAGGATATTCCTAAGGAAATAAACAAGAGTACGAATTGGCTTATTATGACTGTCGCTACACTTAAGAGGTTTGTTCTGATGAAGAATGGCTGAGGTACAGAAACTAGCAGGTCTTGAGACAACAGATGGTTGAATGCTTGCCATATTATGCATGGCTGCCTGCTGCTCAAACAGCTGCTTGAAGAGTTGTTGAAGTAGTTCTACCAGGCAGGGACATTCTGAATGTTTAGAAATCAGGATAAGTAGACCTCAACGTAGTTCTGGTCTAACCTCAACTTTTTTTCATAAAGATGTTACTATCACACTAGGTTATTGTGTTTCTTTCTTTGCAAGCTGCTTTGTAAAGATTAGACCAGTTTACAAATGGCTGAAATTTTATCTACCAGCAATTATAGAATTATATTTATCTCCAGTAATTACAGACTTTATCTTGAGTCACTGGTTATCTCTGTATTTTTAGAATTTATTTTTATTTCTTTATTACTGTATTTATCATTGACCCAATTTTTCAAAACTAACAGTATAAACAAGGTTAATATCTAGAAATTTAGATTATTGCCAAAAGAGAAGGAAAAAAAAAAGCCAGATAATTTTATAAATTATAAGCCATCAGATGGCGACTCATAATCAAGTAGAATGGATTCGGTTTGGTATGCTATCCATTTTAGTTTATTTTCAAAGTGAGAACAGGGCAGGAACCATGTGGATCAAGAAAGAAGAGCATTCCATTTAAATTTGTTTAATAAATAAACCATTTGATGGTGTTGCTTAGAATAGATTGGGGTAGGATTTCATGGTTTTTATGTCATGGATTTTTAAGGTTGTAAGCCCACCCAGTCACCTGTGTGAGTTGTGTGTCCAAATAAATTAAGTTAAAACATTTAATCAATTAAATTTATTTATTTAATAAATAAATTCCATCAAGGTCTATCATCTGATCCATGTCACATGACTCTCTCAAGAAGGTGGGATTCTGAATAGGCCTTCCATAGATGTCCTGACCAAACAGATTTCATTCTGCAGAGATGAAATCATAGTATGCTACCAGTGGTGGGATTCAGTTTCTTTTACTCCCAGTTCTGTGGGTTTGGCTCGTGGGTGTGGCTATGCTGTCAGCCAATCAGAGGTGGTATTTGTCAGTTCTCCAAACTAGTCAAAGTTATCGCTACCGGTTCTCCGGAAACTGCCAGAACTGGCTGAATACCACTTCTGTATGCTACTATTATTAACAAATTAAGGTCAAGAAATATTTTCTCTCATATTAACCTTTCCAGATGTTGAGAAAAATAGTAGATAAGGTGAACTGAAAAGCTTTCACTCCTTATCTATTTTTTAATCGTGACCTGATTCTTTTCTTTCTTTTTTTCCATTTATATTCCACTCTTCTCCAAAGACTCAGGGCGGCCTACAATGTGTTTAGCAACAGCCCTCATTCCATGCATATGCCTGCTCATTAGGGCTCTTGCC
>JANHFR010008095.1:0-10592 GCA_032468015.1 Mimophis mahfalensis | reverse complement strand
TCTGGTTGGTGGTTGCAATTCACCTGTGGGATGGGTTTGGGTTTTGATCTGGTGTGGCTGATTGGTGGTGATGTCCTATGTTGTCCTGGGTTCAGTGTTAATTTTCATGGCTGAGACTCATTTGTTGATTAAGGCTGGTAGGCGGGAGGTATCATCCAGATGTCTGGTAGGCGGGAGGTATCATCACATTTATTCATGTTATGGGGGTCTTTCTCTATTTCAATGGCTTCCATAATTATTCTCTTGTTGGAGTGTTCAGTTTTGGAGATTAATTTGGAAATTAATTAATACCCGAACGAAGCATAATGCCATACACATAAATGCCCAAAAAACATAAGAATACATATATTAGGAAATGTATGCATCACCCATCTTGCCAAGATTCCAACACATGATCAAAGTCCCATCCTTTTTACTCGTGTTGCTTGTACAATGCGTTGAAAAATTGACAGGACTTTTGTTGCATGGATGTGGGCATCATTTTTACTTTTTAACCCTCCCTTCAACAACTCTAAAAAAAACCCTATTACATAGATTTCTTGTGAGTATTCTGGCAAAATATAAAGTATAAATAGTTTAGTTAAACTGAGATAATATCTGTTTTTCTTTTTGCCTTAACCCCACTGTTCATTAAGGAAATCAGCAGAAGCTTTTGGGGATGATTAGGCAGTGATGTGGGAATTGTTTTTCCATCATTTCTCCTGGATTGTGGAAATCCCTCCCAATGGTTATCAGTTACCTTGCTTCTTTAGAGGTTTTTGTCAGTAGTTTAAAAAATGTTTTCACTCTGACTTTTAGTGATTTTTACGTTTTCACAATAATTTAAATACAATGGTTTTGACTAGGATTATTTTGTTTTAATTAAGTGGTTTAAATGTTAATGTAAACTATTCTGACACTTTGGGAAGAGAAGTATAAGAATATAATGAATGAATAAATAACATGTTAGTTACCATATTGAAAAGTAACTAATCAAGGTTATATCAATAATGTCGGCTGATGTGGCCCAGAAGGTGGAATTTTTCTTCTATAGCACTTGCTTTCTGGAACATTCTCCCTCTGGAGATCAGGTTGAGCCTCATCAGACCACTTTCCTGACCTTTCATAATGTCCTAAAGAATTGGTTTTATGTCCAGGCCCATGCTCTGAATGTGTGAAACAATCCATCTTCTGGATGAATTAATGAGTATTGCATTTTCTTATCTGCTGTATATTTTGACTTTAGACAAAATTACATTAATAGTTTTTGTTTTAATTTTAAAACTGTTCCTCATCCAGAGTCATTTTTTTTAGATAGGTGGCAATACTAAATAAATAAACAAACAAATTAAATAAAACAAAACATCGAATTAGAGTTTCAAATAGAATCCTGTGTCTTAAAGCCTGCACATCCCAGAATTCAATATGTAATTGTTTAAATATTCATAACCATGGTAATTA
Organism: Mimophis mahfalensis; assembly: GCA_032468015.1. Lineage (NCBI taxonomy): Eukaryota > Metazoa > Chordata > Lepidosauria > Squamata > Mimophis > Mimophis mahfalensis. The sequence continues at coordinate 9,152 of JANHFR010008095.1, read as the reverse complement.
TTTCCTAAAATCTTTGTTCAAGGTCTTTCTCTTGAATTATGTATGTATCATTTATTATGACATGGAAAAGAAAAAATAGATGAAATATCATGAAACATCAACAAATATAATACAGCAATGTACTCTTGAGCTTAGCTTTCAAGATTAATGTGGACTGATGTAAGTACCTATTGTTTAGTATTATCACATTTACAGTTGCTGAACAAATGGTCATTAAGGGAGGACCACCTGTATTACATACCACCCTTAGCAGTTTGTTTTAGTAAATGTATTCTTTGCATTTCCAAAAAATGCTTCAAAACTTCATTACTCCAATATGAGTCAGCTTCATAGATTTATGAAAGAGGAGAACTAGATCCACTGGCAGGTCTTGCTTGTTCCCAAAGTTCTCCTAAGGATGATCAGTCATGAATAAAAACAGAAGTAAATGTATCACCTTAAAGACTAACTATTACAGTACCATATCTGATTTTGTGTATTACCATATCTGATTTTGTGTATCATAATCCAATCCATCAGATGTAGGGAATGTGATCTTGAGAGAAAATTTTATACACTAAAGAATTGTTGGAGAAGATCAAAACAACGAAACAATGAGGAAAGGGTCAGACACAAAATTATTTTAAAGGTTGAAAAAAGAATGGTTTAAACAGTAAAACTAAACAAACCACAAAACTTAGTGTTTCAAGGAAGTAGCTATGTCTATTCCAGCAAAAACAGCTATGAATCTTACAGCATCACAGAGATCAATGAAGCTTAGAATGAGCTTTTCATTCTAAGAGGCAGATTTATATGGCTGGAAGAAAGAGGAGAGGGATAAGTGGTGGATGTAAAAATGAGAAAGAATACCCGATAAGTTGCATTTAAGTAGGACCTAGTTAATATTGCCCTAGCATGATCATTCTCACACAGATGTGGAATTAACCTAATCTGATTCCAAGGTTCGCCCTATGAAATATGGTACTCCAGTTTAACTAAAGTGAGGTTTTTTTAGTTCCTTTTCTAAAATATCACTGTCTTGAGGTCAAAAACAAAACGGCCTTAGGGAATTGAAATTTTTCCAGTTGATTTTTGATATTGCCTTTCTTGCTTTTCAGATTTGTATCAATTAATTATTTTGGGTGGAGCCTTCTATGTAACGGAATAAATAGACAATAAGAATGTATTTTGTCTTTGACTTCCAAGCAATGAGACTTGGGAGAAGGGGAAGTGTAAAGTCTGATTAGATTATTATCTCACACTTCTAAAATAATTCTCTTTATTTTATTATATGATCTTTGTTACATGATCTTTTCTTCTCCTTCCTCAACTCTGGGGATTTACATTCTGGACCAGTCTCCATAAAGCTGATTTTTTAAAAAATCAGATCTACAAAGCTGTGTGATAATAGCATTGATTAGTCTTCAAGATTCTTTGGTTTCTTTGTTACTGCCAAAAAAATGTAACATGTTTTGATTTTTTTTATATTAATCACAATATAATAGTTTAGAAATTAAGAATGGCTTCATTAAGAATGGAAATTAAGAATGGATTCATTCTGGCAACAAGACTGTTGCAATATAGCAATATAGCTTCTAATTTTGCAATATAGCTTCTAATTTTTTCCTCCTAATAACTAAGAAACAGAGTTTTTAATTTATAGACTATGGGCCAACATAAATCTATGACACTTCCAACCATTATCCCAATTACCAGAGAATTAATGTTATGTTAGATTTAAATAGAAGTTATGCTTGTGCATATGTATATATGCCATATTTACAGATGAGCAACAAGCATTCTGATGATTAATTTGGGAGAGACAATAAGTGCTAAATTAATTATGAGTGAAACCTTGCTCAAATTGTGCAATTTCTATGCAATAAACTTCGCCCTTTGTTAGTTAAATGTTCCTAAAATCTAGATGGAACTTTTGATTGATGAAAGGCTTGTCTGCACAAAAGATTTAGAAAGCTGTAATTGTTTTGCTTTATTAAGCAAACCATCTATTTTTGTGCAAGCAACTGTTTTCCTCTCAAAAAACAATAGTACAAATACCATTGCTATGACATTTCTGGCATTTCATATGCTTTTCTCTTATTTGTACTTCTTGACAATGTTCACTGAACTGGTTATTTTTAGATAGCTTTATCTTATAGTTTATAATGAGATTTCCATGCATATAGGATTATACTGTAAACTTGACTGACATAAGGATTATTATCCTCTTATTCCAAATCTAAAATGTATCATTGTTATTCTGAGCATACTTACTAATAATATCCTTTGAACACCATGGGATTTAGTGCAAAACAAGTATGCTTGGGAGATGTCTGTTGTTCATTGCAAATTCTAAGCATGCTTACATTTGGCTATAGCCTACAGAAGGTATAATATGATTGGATCAAAACTTCATTATGTAAGTACCTAACAATTATCCTTATCAACAGCACAAAAACTTCTCTTAATATTGATGCCATTTAAAGCATGACAAAATTGCCTCCACCACTTCTTGGAATCATATGCTTTAGAACCATATGCTTTATGATAAAGAAATATTATGCTTCCTTAGTCTAACCCTACATTAGTCTAACCATACCATACTTAGTTTAACCATACCAGTCTAACCATGCCAGTAGTATAACCATACCAGTCCAACCATAGTCTCAGTTATTTTTGTTGCCGAAAGATTCAAGACAAAGATCATTATCGGCAGGGGGTTGTTAAATATTTTTGTGTTCATTAATTGATTTCAATGTATGTTAAATATGAGTTAAGGCCAGGAAAAATAGGCATAGATAAGTGGTATTTGATTCTACACGTTGTTATGGCTGCAAGAATAACGTATGCCCAGGAATGGAAGAGTAGTGGTTTACCAACAGAAAACAAATTAATATGGAAAATAATGGAATGCGCAGAGGCTGATAGGTTGACAAAATTACTAAAGAAGAAAAAAGACTCTGATTATTATCTTTGCTGGGATGTGTGGTATGTATGGATGGAAAAGAAAATTTCAACCAAAAGTAAGATGTAAATTGATATATTGTTTAGTTGGGAAGTGAAGTTTGATGTATGCTCATTGCAAGAATTTACACTGTAAATATGTATTGGATGTTTTAAAGAAACTGTTAATAAAAATTTTTATTAAAAAAATGTGAGTTAAGATGGCTGTCAAGTGAGTCACACCACACTCACTTGGCTGGCAACAGGCTGTCTGGAAGAAGCCTGGGTTTTGCACCCAAATGTTGCTATTGTGCACCTGTTCACCAACAGCTATGCTAGCCTATATAAGGGAGGCTTCCATGCCTGTGTTTGCTTGCTTGTGCCTTGTGCTGTCTCTTGCTTACTCTTCTGCTTTGGTTCTCTCTGTACTAAGATGCTGCTTAATCCTGTAAATACCTGTAAATAAAAATCTATAATTTCAGACCTAAAGCCTCATGTTCCTGGTCTCACTTTTTCAGCGATCCATCAATCTCAACTCAGTTGCGCGGTTAACTCTATCAAATGCTAGCTACAATGGGTAGCATTCAACAATTGGTGAGCAGAACATAGTTCCTCTCCATTTAATTTTAACAGGTTTCAACAATGGTTTACACACATATACATACACATATCAGTAACTATGCCTATATCTATATCTGTTGCTGGAGAATAACCCTGAGAAAACCCCTAGTAGCCTTCTTCCTTCTTTGCTTCCTGGATGGCATGGTTGAACCATTCTTCTGTTCAGTCAGGACATGTATTAAAATCACTAAAATGGCAAGAATCTGAAAAATTGATATATTCCAATTGTTGTGAGCCAGCCAGAGTTGTCTTCGGCATGATAGGTGGCTATACACATTTGATTAGTAAGTAAAACAAACTCACACATACAAGTAACCTTGTGTAGCTTATTTCACACAAGGCATTTCAGGGCTGTTGTCACATTGGCTAATCAACATTTGATCATTTACACATTTTGAAGCAAGTAGAAAATCTTCCAAAAGTTTATCTTTGCATATGTGTATTGTTAAGACTTGCATTTCCATAGCAACCTACTAGGGAGTTTGTCCTATTATGCACAGTACAGCTTCTCTGTTCCATGCTGTTTCAACTAAATTTGCATCCTAATAATAAAATCTGTTTGGCTAAGTCTTTGAACTAAACTCCTCATTAATCCTTCCAATTCCTCAGGGTTCTCTGACTCTTATATATATATGACCTATATATGTATATGTAGTCTGAAATCATGATATTGCTACATACATTCATTGAACACCGAGAAATGTGAGAGCATAATAAAATCACAATCTTAAACAGATTCTGGTGTTCCATGTGCTGAGGAATCAAATAGAAGAAATACTGCCTTCCTTTCTACTGTCTCATACAGCAGGGGTCACCCAACATGGCAACTTCAAGACTTCTGAACTGCCAGTATTCCTCTCATACTGTCTGAGGAATTCTCGGAGCTGAAGTCCACAAGTCTTAAAGTTGTCAAGTTTGGAGAGTCCTGTTCTACAGTATCATTGTAAGCATTCCGGTATTTGAAAATTCATTTCCATTGGCTGCTCTATTTATTTAACAAAATAAAAAGATGATATACTATCCAGGGTAGGATGAGATATCTGAGGCTCACTTGACATTTAAAAGAAAATACACTGTGAATGAGGCCGACTCCTTCTGTTCTGATCCCACATTTTGTTCCATTATTATCCAAAGCTATGATGAGGTTAAAAAAAGTTAAGCAGCTAAGTATGATCTAAGGATTAATTTCATTGGTGTCTTATGGAAGTGAGCAGTTTAGAATTTGCACTGCCTTTTGGGTCTATTGTGTTGTGCATATGCTGCTAATTACTTTAATAGAATATCATAAGCCTAAAGGAATTGTGTAAAGTTACTGTTGCATGAGCATTTGACATTTTAGTATTATATGCTATAATGATATTTGGAAGTAAAAGGTCTTAGAAGGTAAGGTAGTAAAGTTTACTACTATAAACTTTAAAACCAATCATTGTGGGAAGAACACAGTGACCAACCAACAATTGGGCTTTCATAATTCTAAACAGACATGTATGTAATTATATAGCTGACAATTTCTTTTTTCTCACTTAGTCATTATCTTAGGTGACCATCTGGTGCTAATGCTCATAATGGGAATTTCTTTATTCTGAATTAATGGTAGTTGAAAGGTCTCCTCTGTTAATTTTTATAATGCAACTGAATGGTAATGATGTCCTTTTGATGCTAGCTAATAAGGATTTAGTAGTTTAATTGTTACTGGTGTCTTCAAAATATTTTTTTATAATTCTCCTCTAAGGATTACACCAACAGACATAAATGGTAACAGGCATGCATTTTCATACTGAACATGGGACCCATATATCTCAGAGGAAACCATTGACTGGAATAGCATCACGGTCCGTGTGTGTGTGTGTGTGTGTGTGTGTGTGTGTGTGTGTGTGTACTCTCATAGAAATGAGAGAAATATCTCTATATCTGTCTGTCTATCTATCTATCTATCTATCTATCTATCTATCTATCTATCTATCTATCATCTTCTCTCATTTCTATGAGACAAATTCATAAATGTTAAACTTCTGTTTTCCAAACCATTTCTCATTCTTGCTTCATTCCTTTCAACTTTCTCAAACTTGGTCCACTTGTTGATTTTTTTTAAAAAAAAAATTGCAATATTATGCATGATGTAGGTAGAAAAGGGAAGTAAGCTGGTTTTAACCGTATGGGATTTTCTCCTGAAAAGATCTGTTTAGAAATGTGCATCAGCTGCATATTTCCATACCAGGAAGGAAAGAAGTAGAATAAAAGGAAAAAACAAAACAAAACAAAACACATGCTGTGTTTACTTTCTTAAGAATTGGGAAGAACTTTAGAAATGTTATCTCAATTTAGCCAGGAGGGTAGTTAACTAAATAGCAGATATCATTCCTATTTTGAAATAGTTAAGCTAAGGGACAGATGGCAGACTGTCAAACTAGTGCTCAAATTCTAACGATTGGAATTTCCCCCAGCAACTTAACGTTTTTGTGTGTGTATCTTTTACATTTTCTCCATCCTTTAATAATATTTACATAAGTCATACATCATGATGCTACCTTTCATACATGTAAATATGGTATCATTGATTGTAGTCACAGATCATCTTAAAAGTAAGTAAATGTACAAAGCTTGAAAATCTGAAAGAGTGATGCTAGCACACCCAGACATGTCCACTTTATGGCAAAAACAGATTGCTGTATCTCAGTGTACTGATTTACATAATACATTTCAGCCAAGATCCATAAATTGTAATGCCTTCTAAATCTGAAGGTGCAGCCATCGTGCAATTCCAGAAATGAAAGACTGTTCATGATTGCATATTCTTTAAGCTTTTGACTTGCCTCATTTTTATGAAGAGAGATATAAGTGCCAAAATGTTCATCTTTTAAAATGTCACCTGTAACTTAACAAGTTGACTCTTTTGATTACATATATTTCACTGCTACATAATTTTACTCTGCTAGTTTCAATACAGTCCAAATAATCTTGGCACTTTAAAAGAGATGCGAATAACCCACACAATTGAAATTATGCATAAAATTTGTGGATACTAATCTGGGGGGAGATACAACTCTTATTTCCTAAATTAAATTAGGATGCTACTATAAATGATTTTGTTTCCTGTTGGAAGACTGCTTGGGGAATTTGGGTTGTTCGCTTGTTTTACTAAAAATGTTTCTGAGATCTTTTGATCTGCTATTATGAATCTTAACTTTAATGTTATTGTAATGTAAAATTTTCTTTTCACATATGGTAAAGTGATAATAATAAAAATGTATAGAGTAACCAAGGCACATTGATTGAAAATAGTGTATTGCTTTTTCATCAGTTCTTGTGATACATATTTAACTAGCTGAAAATTAGGGATACCATGTCAAGGGGTTGGAGTTTGAAAACAAATAGGACTTTCTGTTTTAATCTACTTTTTGGCTGTCTTATCAAGTTTTGCGTGATTGAAAAACTAATTCTTTTTCCTTCATCATGTGATGCGATGTTTAAAACTCCTCAATTTTAGTTAAGCATTGTTTCTGTACTTATAAATAATGCCAAACATGAAGAAAGGTAGAATACTTCATCTGCAGATTTGAACCTCCCTTTCATTTTAAGAATAAAATGTTCTGTTCAATATCTATCTATATAAAAAAAGGGATGTGGGTGTGGGTGTATGTTCCATATACCCTCTGAAACAGCTTGATCAATTTCAACCAAACTTAGTACACAGATAACTTACCCTCTGAGAACAAAAACTGTGAGGGTGAGACAGCCCTAGCACCATTCAGGGAGTCTGTGTCCCCTAAAAATAGTGCTGAGCTGGCAGCATCACAGTACTCCACAAGGGTACTCCCTCTGATGTGCAATATTGCACAAGAGACAAGCATCAGGACCATAGAGCTACTGGAACCATAGAGCTACAGGCCCATAGACCTACTCACTTGCAACTCTGCATGACAGACCAGCATCAGGCCCATAAAGCTATGGGCCAATAGAGCTACTCCGGGCAAAGCCAGGTTATCGGCTAGTATTTCTATAAAAGCTCTTTCTATTACATAATGTCCTTCATGTGAATATGAATATCATTTATAAGAATGGATTTTCATACATCTTAAGATGTTGTGCTACAAGATAATCAGGTTTTTTTTTCATTTCATTAACTATTGTGGCCTGTATTGAAGAGATACATGAAATCAGACACATAGAGTATATTAATCAATAATTGAAACAAAAAATGGGGATCTGCATGAATCCAGAAAGAAAATATGTTAATAAACTAATGGGGTTGATTTTGCTGTTGTAACACCTGAAAATATATTGAACCCAAAAGAGAAAATAGAACTCTTAAGACAAAACTAGAATGAATTAAATTACATGTGGTATGAGTAATACAGATTACCCCAAAATGTCTCATGACCAGAAGCACCACACATCAGACTTTAATGTAGTACTGATTGACATTTTACCCAAGTATCAAGGTCAATTCCAAGCAGCAGTTTTCAATCATTCCATCTGGAGGTGACACTGCCATGGTTAATTCTGTTCTCCTTGCCATTTCATTAATTGTAAGTCATATTAGCAAGGTTCATTACATCCATTAGCAAAGCTTAAAGGATAATCCCAGATGGAAAATTTGGTCAAAGCATGACTACAATTGAAATAGGTTAATTTTTGGTGGGGAAGCGAATCTTGCAATCTCATTCAACTTACACTGAAAGAAAAGACAAGACTGACAACACATTTTGTCCCATTTTTCTCCTATTGTTCATTTTGTAACTTCTTGGGCATTGAAAAAGTAGCCATTAAAACTTTTTAATGCTACCTATACAAAAGGATATGCTCATTTTCTCATATGCATCTCTATTTCAACATCCTTAAATTAATCTTAGGAAGTCAAATTAATCAAGAGCATGCTAAACAGAGTTTTGCTGTTTTGGCATAATAGTCAAGATAGTAGAACTAACCCTAGTCTTGAGAACATCTGATTCTTTCTTTTTGAGATTACAAACTGTTTGGAGGTGCAAGAAACTAGAACTACATGTTATAGTGTTTGAGCTAACTACTTTTTTGTATTCTGCCCATAATGCCGGAATCTCCCAAGATGCTATGCCTTCCTTTGGGGATTGAGGGGCAGGGATCAATCCTGGATCTCTTGTGGCTATTCAATGAAGTCAAGGCTAATTTCCCACTTGAGTCCTTCTTCCTGTTTGGCTGGGATGTGGCATTTCCCGACATCTCTATACTATAAGTGATATAGACTGAACTTGTTATTTCAGTCAAGGAACCTAAAACTGATGCTTTAGTGAAGAAAAACATGAATTGACAAAAATACCCACCGACCTCTTACAATATAATCAATTGCAGAGTTATAACACGCAAGCAAGTGGGTTAACCATGGTAACAGTGCATTCCAAAATCCACCTTGAAGGTAATCAAATAGTTGCAAGCTTCCATGGGCAAGATAATTAAAAACTAATAAAAGTAAGATGAAGGAATTATATATCTGGAGTTCAAGCCTTGTCTGTACCAAATAGTCTTACAATATTGAGAACTTTTGTTGTTAGTTGCGAAGTCGTGTCCGACCCATCGTGACTCCATGCACAATGTTCCTCCAGGCCTTCCTGTCCTCTACCATCCCCCGGAGT
>JANHFR010008093.1:29814-40151 GCA_032468015.1 Mimophis mahfalensis | reverse complement strand
GGCCGGCAAGGAGATAGAGAGAGACTTTCCTTTCCTTGCATCAAACCACAGCACTTGGCATCTTTTTTCTATGTTTCCATGATATTGTCTTTATCTTGTTTCCAGCCCATAAACCTTTAGCTCAGTTCACTGCAGAACTGAATGTTTAGCCAGATCTGCTCTTAAGTTGGAAAGAGTGTGAAGGAATTGGCCAACTCTGTGTCTATTTTTAACAACAGTCAGATGTTATCACCCAAATCCCATTTGTGATGTCAGAATTTCTGTGGTTCTACTTCTCAGTACATCCGCTGGAATACATTATTCATGAATCCACAAATACAGAAGTTACAAAAATGGGATAACTTTTTTTCCCCTGAAACCACAATGAGAACAAAAGTGAGATACAAGTTATATCTTACTGAATAAAACAGAATATTGATTTTTTGAAATCATTAGTATTAATTACTTCTCTTTCACCAACAAAGAGCTATATTTTATTTGGGAAAAAATGAGCACTTATCTCATCCTCAAAAACTATTGCAGAAGTGTCTTCACTTAATCTAACATCACATTAGTTGTACTGTATGTTCCCAAGTCATAACTGAGAAATTCCATTTCTTACATTAATGGTAGTGACAACTTGAAAGTTATTCCTTCATCATCCATGAAGTATTACAATAAATGAATCACAGCCTTAGAAATACACTTAACAGCACTTTCTGTGGCTGGTAAAAGCACTGCTGCAGCAGAAATTGCTGCCTGAGGCCAGCTCCTTCACATGCTATGTTTATCTGATATGAAAAAAAACACATCTTTTAAAATGTGGTAGAAATGCATTGCTTTGGTGGCCCCTAAAATCTGTTTTCTACCACACATTACATTGTAGGTTGCATTCTACATTCCAAATCAATATTTCATTTGCAGCTTTAAAGTAAAATGTCATGCCGCAGAGCATTTGCTACTTACAATAACAAGTTCAGATGGTTAAACTAACTGCTCCTTCTTGGAAAAGAAAGTGTGCAACGTGAAGAAAGAAAAACTGTTCTGGGCAAGTGATCAAGATGAAGAAAAGTAGAATGCAAGTCGTGAACAGCATGGACATCCCAGGGCCTCTGATGTTATTAACTATCCTTGTTTTCTGAAAGTGAGGAGACGGAACTGATTGCCTCTCAAACAACATTTTCTGAATCTGTTTAAATGGCATCACCACACACAATACAGCACATTGCTGTAATGTAAATAGGATATTGAGAGATGAAGATGTTTCCACCAGGTTATTATAACAGTCAAACATTTCTATAAACGGTATGATAGCAGGGTTTCAGTATTTGAAGGGCTGCCACAAAGAAGAGGGAGTCAACCTGTTTTCCCAAGCACCCAAAGGCAAGACAAGAAACAATGGATGGAAACTAGTCAAAAAGAGATTGAACCTAGAAGCAAGGAGAAATTTCCTGATAGTACGAACAATTAACCAGTGGGACAGCTTACTTTCAAAAGCTGTGGGTGCTCCATCACTGAAAGCTTTTAAGAAGAGACTGGGAAGCCACCTATCTGAAATAGTATAGGGTCTCCTGCCTGAGCAAGGGGTTGGACTAGAAGAACTCCAAGGTCCCTACCAACTCTGATATAAGAGATTGGACACCTGTTTGTCCAGAATGATATGGGGTCTTCTACTTGAGTAAGGAGTTGGACTAGAAGACTTTCCAGGTTCCTTCCAAACCTATGATTCTATTTCTATGATTTACAGGTAAGCCTGCATACAAATTCAATATATTTGCCATTGTAAAGCCATCCCATGATGTTTATTGTTCCTTAACATTTATGAGAAGGGAAGCTAATTTTTGTTTTCATTTATGAATTCTCTTTTATAATCGGTCCTCAATTTTGCAGTACAAATGTCAACATGAAGCACTTGCCTTTTAATTATAGGTTTGTATACTTTTCTTGTAGTTTGTACAACAGAAAATGGATTTTCAATTACATTTTTCTTACTTCTGTTCTTGCTTTCTGTCATAAGAAAGCAGAATCCTTTCTTATGACAGTTATTGAGAAATATAAAGTATAAATAATATTTTGGCATTTTTTGTAGGACAGACTATAATTTTAATTCTACAGAAATCTGAGCTTCATTTTCATTTTTTTTTTTCATAAATAGGAGAAAAATTAAATGTTTATTTTTACACTAGTCATATTACCAGTCTGCTAATTGTTAAATGTCTACTCATGCAGTAACATAATAAATAATTTTAACAATATGCAGATCTTTTATATGCAGGCTTATAATGTATACTATCAAGTCTACTTATTAATATATTTATTTATAGTGATCCTTATTAATGAATATTTGTACTGAATCAGATGTTTGAAAATTGATATCACTATTGAAATGGATATAATACAGTTATATTACAGACAATTAATGTAGGTTCCCTACCGTGTCTGAATAGAAAAATATTTACTGAGAAATGTCCATTGATCAGTTCGTAATGAAATTCTTTTCATTTAGTCCTTGGTCCATAAATTACTTTGTTATGGTTGCTGTAAGTATGCTGACTTAGTTTTTGTTTGTGTTCATTATTTATCCACCTTCTGTATGCGTTTATTTTATAATTTTATTGGTATTTGTTTGTAATACCACATTTTGAGCATAAATGTTCCATGTAGAATATATGAATTTAGCAAAAAAAAAAATGCCTATGAGTGTTTCCAACAATGTTTTTACTATTGCAAAATACATACAATTACAAAAATCAATTGATAGAAATATAGCAATTAAACCTAGAGAGGGTATCTGACTTCTAAAATTTCAGCCCAACGGTCATGTCTCATTGAGAAATCTGCTTTGGGTCTTGCTGTATTAATGGGAAATGCATGAGTAAAAGAATTATGCCAAAGTCTCACTAGGAAACAGTTTTAATGCAAATGTCATATAATATCTGATCCCCTGAAGCTCAGACAACATTTGAACTTTCCTGGATACCATTAACAGTCCTGCTGAGCATGAATGCTGCATAGCCTGTTTTTATTTGTTCAAAAAGTACACATGATAAAGCAGATGTAATGAAGCTTTCAGTATTTAAATGATCTGAAAAGTAAAAGATGAACATTGAAAGACATTAAAACAATAAAGTTGCCTTTGACTCAAACTCAGCTTGTGATGATTACATGAACACATTCACAGTGTTTGCTTGATGACAGTAAGGAAGTGGTTTACTATCATTATCATCAGGATTGTTTGATTTATTGGTTAATTTCCTAGTGTAGGCTAGACCTTGGGGTTTCTCCAGTTATCCTGCACTCAAATATTAGTAACCCAGATCTGCTTAGCTTTTGAGCTCAGTGCTTGTCCCATTCTCTCCTCTGCCATGAAATTAACAATCTTAGAAATGGTTTATTCTGTGGTTACCATGAAAGTTATCAGGGAAGAATGCAGGGCTCATTCAAGATGTTGTGATGTCCTCCACTGCCATGTGTCTTCAAAAAATCTCCAGTACAATGAAAATATTAAAACATTGGTACACAAATATGTTCTCACACACACACACACACACACACACACACACACACACACACTAATCTATATACAAAATGAATTCCAGAGCAACACCGACATTAGTGAACTGCATAAAAAGAAACGTAAGTGGTTTCCTGATACTTCAAAGGCTAACTCATGTAGTCGCATTCCATAATCCAGAGCCCTACTCCACACTTTGGATTTGGCAAATGCTGATTAAGTTCTTTGATCTGAACTCTCCCTTTATGTAAATATGTTTAACATATTTTCTCATGGAATTGTTACAGCTTTGTAATTACCTTTTGAGCAGATTTTCAAGCTTTGAGTATCCTTTCCACAAAACTATAGAAATAGAGTTTGGATCCAAAGTAACCATACCAAAATTAATTAAGTGAAAAGTAGGTGTATTAATTGATTAAATTGATTAAATATTGATGTATTTTAAGTTTGATAAAATCAGTACCCACTTTAATAGCAACAGGAATACCCACTTATTATTATTATCATAGACTTCAAATAGCCCATGAGCTATTTCTGCCTTTCAAGAAGTTTTATTTAAATCCAAGAGAGGACTTTATTACCTAAATTTGTTTTCTGGAACACTGCCCTGCCAAATGAGTTTGGGCTGTGCTTAATTAAGTTCTGGGAACAACTTTCCTTTTCTTTCATCACTTAATTAATCACATATTATTTGATTACATTCTCCCTACATGACTTTCAGATCTTGGATTCTGAAGGGATGTACCTACTATTTCTAGGAAAGGAAAATAAGTTTTCTGAGGTAAATTATCAGCCAATTGAATTTCAGATTCTCTCTGTGTGTCATTCCCTAGCACTGTGTTCTAGCTATTAGGTTGTTAAAAAATAAAACATTGACATGAGGGGAATTAAATGCTTCCCCTATTTTCTTATTGTGAACCTCAAGTTTAATGTGATATATCATTGGCAACACAAGTAATGCAGGACTCCCAGGTAAAGATCAATGGAAACAGTGTCAATTACTACATCCTGAAGAAAATAACAAAATTCAAAGACTATAAAGTCATTTATTGATTTGTTATTGTGCCATCCAACTACAGAACAACTATTTACATTTTCCATTGGCAGTAGGTAAAATTGATGACTATATACTGTAGCTTCATTCCGGTTAACAATGAACCTTCTAATTTGACTAGGCTGTATGTATGAGTCTTCTTCTATGTCTAGCTGAATAGGTGAGCTTCATTTTGAAGTATCAAGAGATCACTAATTTAATGCTGAGTCTAATGGGAAGAATAAAGATTTCTATTTGATTGGTGGGGTCCCCAATTTTTGTTGTGGGGTCCCAAAAATTCTTTTCCATCTGTTCAGTGCTCATGTGAACATGCTGAGTGTGGTCATCATGAATTTTGGTATACGTTCACATTATTATATCATCATAATGCATCTATTTAGGTATTTCCTGCTGCTTTCACCCATTCTTGAATTGACAGAACAACGCTGGCATGAAATTTGTTTGCTCCATTCCCTGTTCCTACTATATCTCTTGTAGCTTTTTAAAATCACATCAGTCATTCAGCTTTGCTGCAAAGTAATGGATGATAGATCCTAACAACTTGAAGCTATCTTTGGAAAACCTCAAAGAAAGAATAATGGTAAAATACTACTTTAATACCAATACGGCTAAGGACAGCATACAGTTGTCTCACTCATAAGATGTGAATGAAATTAAGAGAATATCATAGAGAGAAGATAGAAAAAAATTGTTAAGCATATTTGTGCAAGATATAAAAGGCCTCATCTCTCCTTTCCATACAAATCTATAGAACTGAACCAGTGTGTAGCAGTTGTCTGGAAGCAACCATAAATTCCATGAAACTGAATAGACTGAATTAAAACCAATTTAATTAGAGCTGAATTCAGAGATGCAAATAAGTGATTCTTAGGATTCAGGTGGTTGTACCATTCTGAAACTGGTAAAAGATGAGACTTAATTATATACTCATAGATATTACAATTTGCCAAACTATGTTCCATAATGTTCGATTGTGGATTGTAGAAATAACAAATGTAGTTGTGATGCCAAGAAAAAATTCTCATGCACAGAAAATTGAGTGGTTTTTGGTGGTTTGTTTTTTTTGTTTTTTTGTTTTTTTGAGTAAAGTTCAGGGAGTTCTTTTAAAGACAGTCATTTAGAAACTTATATAAAATTATGTTACAAAAGGTAAGTTTGATATATAATTGACACTAATAGTTCACTCCTAAAATCTTTTGAGCTTTTAAAGAAGACCTGTAAGGGTGTCACTTGGGTGAAAGTTACAGTCTTTGCGTCAATCATAGAACTGGTTCCTTCCCATCATCATCTATATCGTTACTGTCCTTCAAGCACAGCATATGCTATAGTTTGTTTGGGAAAAGTTGTGAGTAGGAAGGGTAAGTAGAGCGGAAATCTTTTGTTTCTGAAAATATCTGAGATTTTGGGGATTTTGAATCTAACACATAGAATTCATGCCTAGGGAAAGAGGGAACGCATAATTATTCTACATATGTCGTTTTAATAGCCGGAAGATACTGGAACTACTGTGCTGATAAATCTATTTCTGAGTTGCTTCCATTTTATTCTGAAGTCTTCCAATGAAATTACGTTACCCAATATAATAATAAAAAAGAAAATCCACTTCATCAAAAATTCTATTTATCTATATATATAAAACAGTGGGTGGGTGGGTGGCTGGCTGGCTAGTGGGTGGGCAGACGGATGGATGGGCAGACGGATGGTTGGGCTGACCCTACTGCGCATGTGCAGGGCTGGCTCGCGGGCAGGTGGGCAGGCAGCCTGGTCCTACTGCGCACATACAGAGGGCTCTGGAGCCAGCAAGGTAGTGGTGGAATCAGGTTGGCCCAGATGGGGCTGAAGGGAAAGGAATAATAACCGGGTAATCAGCTAGTAATATATAAGACAAAAGTGTTCAAGAAAAGATTGGACAGCCATGCAATAGGACACACACCCACACACCCCGCCTTGTATAAGGGGTTAGACTAGAAGACCCCCAAGGTCCTTTCCAGCCCTATGATTTTATGACAATAGTTTTTCAAATTGCTTTAAAGATTGTGTGATGACTTTTTTACACTCCGTTTTCTTAGATTAATGAAAGATGCATATACAAAATTTGGAAGTATGATATGTTGAAACAGATGTAGCCTTGTCATCAAGCATTGAGAATGATCTGCATATGCTTCATTAAGAAGCATATTGATTGGTCTATTTTTCTATTATCCAATCCATTAATATTTAGTCTAGATTTATTGCTATTATTGTTTTAAATGAAAGTATGCAAATAAAATCTGCCTTTGGGTATAATTAGAAGGTATTGTTTCAGTAAATGTGTCTTCCTAAGATAAGAAGAAAATATTGTAGTGTGATGCTTTAGCATAACTTTGGACTTTCTTCTAAAAACTTCGAGCAAAATAGATTTCTTTCAAACTGCTTTGAATGCCTACTGATTGAGTAAGAAGGTAGGATTTAAATCAAACTTATTTTTTTTAATGCTGTGCAAGCATTAAATTAAATAGCCTGAAAATAATTAAACATTTTCTTTTCCTACTACTTTCTCTCCTACTTTTCTACTATTCTCAGTATAATTAACCATTTCCTTCAGTTTATTTGATTTGGGGATAACACAGCCTGTGATTTCTGAGGGAGTTAATGGAAAACTAAAAACCAGGGAAGCTGTAAATTAATGAAGAGACCTTTGTGCAATGAAATATGGCACATTTGCACAAGTCCATATCATAAATCAAGACATGCATGATGTTTTAGGACTTTTGAATGAAATTTCAAAATCAGGAAAAATTCAGTTGTATAAAATTCTAACCAAATTTTCTGGATTTTCTCAGGAAAAAATAATATTATAATCAATATAATCATTTAAAATATTTTGAAGGCATCATTAGTGGATGAAATATTCAGCGTTCTTGCTTTTCCATTAATCTTTATTTTCTGTTCTCCAAAATGTCTTAGCAGGATCAATTTTAGATCAGTTTACTCATTTTTTTTTCCATATTTGATGTATGCTTTACTTTGTGCAAAAATAGAAGTGGGAAATTCTTATTAATATTTTCTTGTTTATTATTAATAATTATTTGTATTTCTCTTACTTGTTTATTTAATTGCAGAAAATTTATTATTATATATTACCATATATACCCTGCGTTACCTTGGAGATTAACAATGATAAAAATAACTTTACAGAATCAATGTATATAAGATTGCATTGGGAAGATCTAAATTACATTAAAATCTGAGATTAGTTACAGTTTAACCTACTTCATTGGATGCTGTTGTTTGGAACATTAAGTGAAGGAAAACTCCTGATTGATGTTGTTTTGAACTACCAGAGATAAGGTGGAATATAAATAAGATACATAGACAGCAAATATACAATGAAAATTATAATAATATCTAACAAACTATCACTATACCAAATTTACAAATCAGAGAATAATAATGAAAATGTATCACATGAAACAATCAGAAAAGGTTTTAGCTTTTAAAAATATGAATTTGAAAAACCAAAGGAAGAGAAAAGACAATAAAGTGGACAAGTTGTTTTTTTTTTACAAATGGGCTATTTGTTCAACATATTTGGACAGGGTTTATTTGGCAACAAGCAAAAGTGGTATTTCCAAACAAACCCTTTTCCCTATTTGTCACTCACCACACTTCATTTGCCAAAGACATTACAGAAACACAAATGTTTGTTTTTTTTCCCATAACATTTAATTTCACCCTGGTATTGGCTGAGTGGACATCCTGACTGCTATTATGAGTTTGTTCTACCACCAAGGCACAAAAATTTGTCTCATTTTCAAGCTACCAGAGATTGTGTTCTATCACCAGTATAAAACAGAAATAAATTTTTATTTTCTTGCTGATAACAGGACAGTTTTTCTTCCAAAAGATGAAATGTAGTCATTCACTCTGAAGCTTCCTTCTGCCATCAGACTAGTGAAAAACTTCTAATTAGAGTGGCTTGTCAGTTGCGCAAGAGGGTAGTTGTGGCAGAAAGAGACTAGCCAGTATAATTTTTAAGATGGAGCTATTGATCCTTCTTTGTATCAAGTTGTCTAGCTTTCGTTACACATGAAGAATTCCCATAACATCTGCGTTCTTTAAGTATTCCTCCACTGGTCTTACTGACTTTTCTAATAAGCTTAAAACCTACAATTCAATGTAATGTTAAAATGTAACTTTAAAATACTGCTCTAATAGCACTCATATTGTATCAACCTTACTATACATTATGTGAAGGACCCAACTCTCTGGAAAGGGATCTATTGATGGGAAAAGTGGAAGGAAAGAAGACTACAAGATAGATGACCTCAGTTGCAGTGGCAACAGGTGTACCACAGAAAGACCCAAAGGCCTATTTAGATCATCATGGAGAAATTCTATAAATGTGCTTGCTAAGAGTCAACATTGACTTGATGCTGATAAAAAGATATTGCCATCCTGATGCTGATAACAGGACATTGTCATCCTCCTCATTCAGGGATGAAAATATATGTCTGATTTTTCTTTAGTTAAGTTTTTCTTAGATAAGAAATGTCCTGAATGTTGCTGGACTTGGGGTGGTAGCCCACAACCCTGTATGTACATGCTGGTTCAAAAAATTCTTTTCATCCAGTCAAATGAAAAGGAAAGTATATGGAATAAATACATTTCTGGCAGGTTTTTACTCAAGCAAATATTGAAGTTGTAGAAATAGACAACTTGTAGTTCTGGCATTTTTAGCATTATAATCCAACCCTTGGTTTAATTTCAAAAGCCAGTTGTAAGTTTAGTTCTCTTATGAGAGCAAAAGACAATGGGATATTAGGAAAAGACAAACTATTGCCACTTTGGGAAGAGGTAAAATACTCTGTCCCTGTTGTAATTTGCCTTAATGGTCAGTATTATATACAACACACTGATTTGTGCTGAAATCAGAGGTCTATGTTGCATTTCTCTGCTGAAATTACTTTTCAGATTTTGATGATTTTTGCTTCAAAATACTGTGAAAGAGAAATTAACAATAGAACCCATTGTCTAAACTTCTATTTGTTAGCAATAGTCTCACAAACACAAGTCAAACAAGTAATATTGGACAAACTATAAAGTTTTTTACTTCATTTTATCCACTTATGCATTTCCTTCTCCCAAAAGCTGATATCTCTGTACAAGAAAGGAATCCAACTGAAGGGCTTGCATATTTCTCTCCCACAGACCAAAATACAACTATAAATCAGAAATAGAAAGGGAGAAGGGTGATTTTTTAATTTTATTTTTTCTTGTTCTTTTGTAATTGTATCTTCGACTATACAAATCTTGCCAGTTTTGTAACAGAAGTAACAGGCTTGTCAAGCATGGACATCTTCAGCAAATGCTCTTACAGTGCAGTGCAGTCCTAAGTACAGTCCAGAACCCCCAACTCTCAAGATTGAAATCATAAAATAATTTAGTATAATTTTCATTCAATGTCAATTAAATCAAATTTAGTTTTAGTCCTGATCCCATCTTGTAAATGTTCCAACACTGGATTTTTTAAGAAGAGGTTGGATAACCATTTGTCTGAAGTTGTGTAGGGTTTTCTGCCTAAGCAAAGGGTTGGACTAGAAGACCTCCAAGGTCCATTCCAACTCAGCTATTCTATTCTATCTACTATTTTTTGCAAAATACCCCTAGGCATACCACTCAAAGGGAAGGATAGTTTTTACCACAGAACATTTTGTGTCAGATTTAGAAGCCATTTTTCTTAGAAGCTTCCACGCTGCCACATTTTTATGCCTGGGAAATTGGGAGGGGGGATTTTAGAGAGAGGTGGAA
>JANHFR010008093.1:0-14617 GCA_032468015.1 Mimophis mahfalensis | reverse complement strand
GGCAGTATATAAATTTAATTAAAATAAAATAAAATAAATAAATACCCCCTCCCATCCCACAGCCCAGATCCAAGCACTGCATTCACTTTCACCCCAAAATCTCATTTGGATGCCTCCCTGAATCATGAACTACTTCCTGCCGGCTTATTTTTGGATCTGGATTGTTCTGTGGCATTACTTTACCTTTTAAAAAGCCAGGGATTCACTACAGACACACAGGACTGATTGTCATCCTATCTCTAAAAAGTACCTACATTTGCTTAATTGTTTATTGTGCCATCTTTCACTGGGTAAGGTTAAAGTCAGGGTAAAAGAGTTTTTATCTTCCTCTGCATAAAATTGAAATTTAAGGGTGTTTTTTTCCCTCCGCCCCCCCCATGTAATAAAGAAGAGTACGACCTTTTCGAGCTGTCAAAAGGAAGTAGATGTTAACTCTGGCATGGCATCACTGGAATAAAACTGGAAGCAAAAAAAAGCCTCTGAGCCTTTCCCTCACTCCTTCTGCTGCTTGATCTGCATCTGACTAAGCCAGGGGGATTCAGCTGACTCCGCTGCTAATCTTATTTTGCAAATGTATGTAAAGAAAATGTTGCTTCAGTTATTCCCAATTACATATTCAATACCGTGCACATATATTAGCAAAATGCAAACATGTACTTTTTCCTAGTGTGGCTTATCTTGGTAATTAGATGCCTAATGAGTTTTGAACAGAGTTATATAATAAGCGTTTTCATATTATGAAGCAGACATTGTTGTGTACAGCAGCTATCTTTGTAGTCTGCAGACTCAATTTTCTGGAGGGTATATACAGCAGCAGAGTTATAAAAAGATTGTCAAAAAAAAAACAAACCCCATGCTTTACTTATTACATTCATTGTTTAAATTAAAATAGCCAACCCCAATACCTCTGATGGTTTTAGAAAATGTTTTGACTCAAGGCAGTAAGAAGTGACTTGGAGAGTCTTTTCAAATAGATTTGGGAAGATTTGCCTGCAGAATATTGAGGAGCCTGATGAAATTAGACCAAGCATCTATCTTGTTCAGCCTTCGTAAACATAGCGAACTCAGGGCAGTGTGAACTTTAACTCTCATAACTTGGATATCCTGGTTAGGCATACAAAAGTTGAAAGATAACACATGTATGAGAAGGAAAGGGAGGCTGAATAAGTCCAATGTTTTGTTTGCGATGATGGTCAGCCAGACACCTCTTGGAAGCTGATCAAAAATGAAAAGTTGTGCCTTTATACTTTATATCTGAACATGGCCATGCTGATTGCTTCATCCCTGTGGCGGGGTGGGGTAGGGTGAGGAGGCAGAGGGAGCCTAAACATCCTTTTAAGCTATTTAAATAATCTACCCTCCTCTTACATGTCAGAATGGGACTTCTTCAAAAGAATCAGATGGAGGAGTTTCCAGTAGGAAAGATGGTTCCTTAAGAGAGTCAGGCAGTAAATCTTTGGGGCTTTAAAAAAATTGAACAAATACTTTGAGTCCAGAAAGCAATCGGCATTATCTTCCTTGCTCTAAACCTGAAATATTAGCAATGAAGCTGCCTTAGTTTGTACCAATGTAACTATGTAGAGTACATTCCAATAATCAAACAGGATGTAACAAAGGCTTGAGTAACAGTTACTAAATCCAGCTGGCTCAGGAGGGGTTGCATTTGCCACACCAAGCATAATTGCACCAAAGTGCTATTTGCCATAACTACTACTTGTGAATTTAGTGACAGCTGAAGATCATGGACCAGTCCAGAAAGAATACTTGCTCAGAATGAATGCAACCCACCCAAATCACTTTTCTAACAGCATGCCAAATTTAACCTCAGCTTGTTCTACCCCATCCACTCTTCATCACACTGGGCAGCATTTGAGGGTATTAAATGCTTATTTGGAAGTGAATGGTTAGAAATAACAAGGATGTTACAAGCATCAGTGCTATCCTGGCTTCTTATATAATGAAACTGCAACTTTAGGGACTTAACAGTAGACATGTTCTACATTTGTTTCATAACTGTTACTGTGATTACCTTGGTCCAGAAAGTTTGTGTTTCTGAAGGATGTTTAAAATATGTTATTTGTTTGTGAATTCGTACACATGCATAGCACACAACAAATATAAGAAAATGCCTCTGCAAGCATAAAGTGGCTAATTTCTCTTTTACAATCAGATTTTTATCCCAATCTACTGTAATTTTTTAAAGAAAGGCATTCATATTTCAGGATACAGTACTTTGTCATTTAATCCAATACAACCTATAGAAATTAGGAAAAATAATATTGCTTTATCTTTTTAGGAACCACTAGGTCTAGAATAAAAAGCATAGTTCAGATATATATATATATAAAGATTAGCTTCTCTGTTTCATTCCAGAAAATATTCTCTGTTCAAACATGTATTTGCAGGACACTAAATTTCCTTTACAAACACATTATCAATTTTTTTCCCTCACGCCTGAGCAGATTGAACTGTAAAACTAACTTCCTGTCAAGCGTTCACCATTTTAAATTTGCAGCTCAGCTGGCAGATTGTTAAATTGTCAAAAGCTTCTTTAGGCGAAGTAGCCTCATTTATTGTATGTTCCCACACAGGCAGCCTGAACCCTTTTCAAAAGCTTTTAAGCTTTTTATGTATGCTGCATGACTCACTTAAATCAAGGGACATCCATACCACACCTTTTCCCTTAGAATAGGAATTGATTTCCATTTAAAACTAATATAATCTCGTCAACATGTTTATTCTAGTCATAGACTGCAAAATACATATAATTACAATCATTCCAGGAAAATGAATTTATAGAGTGAGAGTTGAATAAAATATAGGAATTATTATTATAAAGTTGTAAAACTTTATAACATTAAGATTTGACTACAGGAATTGTACTTATCCTGATAGTAGAACCATGATTATTTAATTTTTTTACCCAACCATTTTTTAAAAAAATGTAGTCAACCCATGGCAGTGAACATACCTAATGCTTCTAATTCCAGTTTTGCCCAAAACCACCACCTTATGAGATGGGTTAGGCTGAGTAACTATACCGAGTCACCCAGCTGGCTTTCTTGCTTAGGGAAACCTAGAACTTCCAGTCTCCTGGTTTCTAGACCAATAAGTTCAAATAGTCTTGCCAAACTATACATAATAAACTATATGTATATTTGTAAACTATAAAGAATAAAATGTTGCAATACAATGTAGATAGGAAAGCAAGGCAGCATAACATAAAATAAAGAGAATAACAATAGTACTTATACTACTCCATAGTGCTTTACAGCACTCTCTCAGCGGTTTACAGAGTCAGCAAATTCCCTCCAAACAATCTGGGTTCTCATTTTATCGACTTCCAAAGGATGGAAGGCAGTGGTGGGATTCAAAAATTCCCATCACCGGTTCGCTAAGTGCGAGGGGACCGCGCACATGCGCCCCCAGCTTCTGCACTTGCAAGGGGGCATGGGGGGGCACGCATGTGGGCGGAGATTTTGAAGCCCAGGGAACCCACTGTTCTGATCTATTTCTGCTATTCGGAGCAGCATGGAAGCTTTTCTTCTGAGTAGAAGCTTTTCTCCGGAAGAAGAGCTTCCACGCTGCTCCAAACAGCAGAAATAGATCGGAACAGTGGGTTCCCTGCACTCGAAAAGCCATGCACCTGCATACAGAAAAACTGGGCAAGCCAAGCAGCTTCCTAATCGTTGTTTACTGATGGCTGGGGATGGAGAAGGAGGTGTTTACCGGAGCGCTCCGGGAAGTGCCTCCTTCTCCACCCCCAGCAAATAGCAAAAAATGGAGTGATTCGGAAGCTGGCTTGTGCGCGCGCGTGCAGGTGCACGGCTTCTGAAGCCGAGGGAATGCGCTGTTCCCCCAGAAATAGATGGGAACAGTGCATTCCCTCAGCTTCAAAAGCGGAGCTCTGCTGATTTCGCACAGCTGCTAGTTCTGCCACACAAATCAGCAGAGCTTTAAAAAAGGGAAGAGCGGGAGTGGGGGCAGGTGGGCAGGCCCAGCCAGGGGTGGATTTTGCCAGTTCAGCAAACCACCCCTAATCAGCCCTACCAGTTCGCGGGAACCAGAAACGGTAGGATACCACCTCTGCTTATAATAATGCGATACATAGAAGTACAGAATACATGTGTGGCCAGTCTAGAGAAAAGAAGTCTAGGAGTGACATGATTACAATATTCTATTATTTGAGGGGCTGCCACAAAGAAGAGGGAATCAAGTTATTTTCCAGAGAACCATAAGGCAAGATAAGAAACAATGGTTGGAAACTAATCAAGGAGAGAAGCAATCTGGAATTAAGGAGAAACTTCCTAACAGTAAAGACAATTAACCAGTAGAACAGCTTGCCTTAAAAGTTGTAGATGCTTGATCATTGGAGATTTTAAGAAAAGTCTGGACAGGCTCCCCCCCCCCCCCATCTAAAATGGTATAGGGCCTCCTGCTTGAACAGGGGGTTGGATTACAAGACCTCCAAAGTCCCTTCCAGTTCTATTCTGATTGAAAGAAGGAACTTTAAAATACCAGAAGAATGGGGAAATATTTTTTATCAAACTATAGACCCACCTCCAGTGTTCCATCTTTTGTCTTGGAGGCCTCATTTCTTGGTAGCAAAATATCCTTTGAGACTCAGTCTTTTCTGGAAAATATATGTTACTTATCCATTAGCTGTCTCTTTAGGTAGAACAGTGTACCTTTTAGTATCATAATTAAAATTTCCTTTACAAATACCATTTCTTTATCAAAATGTTATAGTCCAAAAATTTCTTCTTTGCACACCATGGGGTTTTTTCCTACAATGCAAAGAGTACCTTTAAATGTGTTTTTTTTTAATCTGATGTACCGCACAGAGTTTCTGTGTTCAATTTATTTATTTGAGCAACCCATTTCTTGCCTTGGGGAGTATCATCCAGGCCCCAGAGTGCATCACAATTTAAAAAATAAAAGCCAAAGCCAAACTAGTGTCAAGTCAGATAAGCTGCATTTTGGTTTCTTCTTTAATTTGTGATTTATTTTGGGGATGTATATCTCATATTTATAGCCAATGAAATACATCTTAAATCAGCTGACAACCATTAGAAATAGAATAATAACTACTAAATAAATTAAATTAATGGCAAATGTAGTTAACAATAAATCATGGCAAAGGATTAATGTCTTGGGATTTCTTTTATAGGTACAGAAGAATGGGGATCAAAGTGGTTTTATCTTTTTAAAAGTGCATAAGTAAAAATAATGAATCTTACTTGCTCTAAAGCTCCTTATTTTCTCCTTTTCTCATGACTGCGTTTTCTAATCTAGTTCCAAAATTAGAGGTAAATTGGCAGGATTGAAAGTTGTAGTTGTTATAGGGGTTTTTTGTTTAAAAAAATAGCAGGTGGGAAATAATGCATAAATAGGCTTAAGTTCTAAAGTTCAAAACATAGACTTCCCACCCTTTTGGGCTCCTGATTATGCTAAAAATTCAGTGCACAATCTTAACTTAAAGGAATGTTATTTGGAATAGATTGAGATGAGGTCATTCCTCCAGGTTTAAATTCCCTTCTGCATTTTGTTTTGTTTTTATGTATTTTAGCAGAGACACTTTCAGGGGAAATAAATGCCAGCAAAATAACTACAAAAGGGGAATGGGCGGATAAAGAGCTGAGCTACACCACATTAGAACTCCAGCTTGGTTGTGGAGAGGTTCCAAATGCAGGTAGAAAATTAGGATAGATAGAAGTAGTTTTTTTAAGGGACTGTGATTCAGGCAAAATCCTATCAATTCAGTCTTGTCTTTTGAAGGGTGGAATTCCAGGAAAAGGAAGTGAAAGATAAGATGAGGATGAAGTTCCCATCAATAACAAGCTGACCCACTCCACAGTTCCAGATGCAAAGTTATAAAACTTTAGTCTGCATTATAAATGACCTCGTCTTTCCAAGAAAGTCTGAAGACCAACACTGTTGTGAAGATGCAAAAACGGTGCATCAATCAAGGCAACACATCTGTTGCTTGTGTAATGTGTTCCCCCCCCCCCCAGAAATGGATCATTGGCTGCAAACTTAATATAGAATTCCAGAGCTGGAAGGGACCTTCTAATCCAACCCCCTCTTCAAGCAGGAACGTTATACCATTCCAGACAGATAGCTGTCCAGGCTCTTCTTCAAAACCTCTAGGTGATGGATCCACAATTTCTGGAGCCAGCTTTTCCACTGATTAATTCTTCTCACTGATATGAAATTTCTCTTAGTTCTATGTTGGTTCTCTTCTTGACAAGCTTCCACCCATTACTTCTTGTCTTGCCCTTATGTTCTTCTATAATGGGTTGACCCAAGGATGGGTTTCCCCTGGTGTGGCAACCGGTTTGCCTTGCGTGCATGCGCATGCTTAACACACATGCACACAACATCAGCAGAAAAATAAAACAGATGCACCAATCATCTATTTCCTAGCCCAAACAGAAAGTGCATGCAACCACATGGAAGCACACATATTCTGTTTGCTCTAGGAAACAGCTGATTGGTGCTCCTGTTTTATTTTTCTGCTCTGGCACTTCTCAAGTGTTTCCTAGCGCAAATGAAATGTGTGTGCTTCCGTGTGGTTGTGCGTGCATTCCATTTGGGCTAGGAAACACCTGAGAAGCACCAGACCCATAAAACATCTGAGGTGCACCATTTGGCTTTGGCACGTCTCAGCAATAAGGGATAGGCCAGAAGCGAGGGAAGATGGGCAGGCCAACTTGCGCACACTTCTGCCAATGCTAACAGCCAGTTTGCCTGAACTGGGCCAAACCGGTAGGAACCTACTCCTGGGTTGACCCCCTCTTCTCTGTGACAGCCCATCAGATATTGGAACACTGCTATAATGTCACCCAGCCTTTCTCTTTATTAGATTAGACATTCTCAGTTCCTGCAACTATTCATCATGTGTTTTAGCCTAATAATCTTTGTTGCTCTTCTTTGTACTCTATCTAAAGTCTCTGATATGAATGAAAACAGTACAGAATAAGATGAAAACAAAAAAAGTGGGATAAATTCCATTGCTGCTTCTTATTGCACAAACTTTAAATAATTAAGGTCAAGTACAAGAAAAACATGGAAATATGATCAGAGCTTTATCAATTTTCGTTTTACATGGATTGGCAAAAAAGATGAACCAACTGACAGTGTGCTGAATGTGAGCATGACTGGGAAACTGAGACCCATCTCCATAAAAGTAACAAAATATCTAAAAACATGCCTACCTGAAACTCAGAAGTCCAGATTATTTCAAAAGAAAAAACTCCATGCAAAGAAAATAATATTTTATACATTTTTTTTACAGCAAGAAAAAGCCCCAAAAATGTACTTGTTGGATAAAACATTAACCTCCCATCTTGAAAATTCCAATCAACCTGAGCCGGGAATTACACTAATAGGATAGATTGCATAAAAATAAATTACCAAACACAAGTTAAAACTAGACCCTTGATTTAAAGGTTGCATGTTTTCTTATGGAATAGTGCAATCTTCTTGGTTTTCAATTTATTTGAAGAAAAAGATTGTTTGGTAGAAAGGACATATTTCTGTTTATAGGAATTCTTAGGAAATAGGCAAATGGGAATATGAAAGGAAGAGAGTAATTTTCATTATTTCAAACAAAAGTAGTCCCAAGCAAGACTTCCTATACTCACAATCCTAAGGACTCATGTTTAAATAAGAATCACCCTCTAGCTTCTTCGCAAAGAATCTTAAATCCTCCATAAAATGCTTGTCATTTATAAACTTAGACAACTCTTGTACAGAATTCCTGGAAAGCAAGATTTGATTTACCCTTTAATTTTCATTCTTGGTAGTGCTATTATGATTAACGTTCAAATTGGAATGGAGACTTTTTCTGATACTTGCCATAGAAAGAAGCCTTTGAGACAGTTTAACCAGAATTTGAAGTGAGATGAGTTCTGCACTGATCAAATTGGATAAAATCTGTACAAAATGGATTCTAAACTGCTAAACAACACTGAGTTCAGAGTTCGCTTAAAATATATTAGATGGAATACAAATATTACTTTGTCTCACAGAATGTGTTTCTGACACCATGACTTACTCAAAGGCAAAAACACAATTGCTACCTTTTGATATATACAAATCTACCTAGATATTAAATAAGGCTAAGACTGGTTACTTATCCAGTATTAAGAAATGGTTGTTTTGTGATAATTTCATTATTGATTTATGTATTCATCATTTTAATAAATATTATACAGTCATATAACCTGCCCAATATCTGCAAAACTCACAGTGCAAATAATCATTTTGCAGTTTTGCTTAAATTAAACATTTTGCTTCTGATCATCATTTCGAGTTGCCTATCACTTTTTCTTCTAAACAGAAATTCTGGAATTTTTTTAAACTCACAGGCCTGAAAAGGGTTGGGTGGGGAATGACTTTTTTGTAGTTACGTAACTCTTTTAAATTTACAATATTTCTGCATAAATGTGACACGATGACATAATCTGTTCTCCAAACAAGCTCTAAAACTAAATAAAGAGAACCTGGTAAAGTAAATCAGCCAAAAACGTTATAGTTACTCACTGATTTATTGAGGAAAATGATACAAAGCTACATATTTGTGTGTGGCACATGTATATGAACCTTTATTGTTTTATTTGAAAGGGAATTAGAGTCGGCATTTTAATCAATAGGATGATACTCAGGTGAGAATCAGGGAGGTCCTGACTTACCTAAAGAAATAAGAATTCTGGCTATCCGCTATCAAAGTCTGCTCTGTACAACACAGTGATGTGGAATTGTGTTGTGGCTTGAACAAAGGAAATTTCTGAGGACCACCTCATGAAAAGGAAGGACTCACTGGAGAAGAGCCTAATGTTGGGAACAATTGAGGGCAAAAGAAGAAGGGAATGACAGAGAATGAGGTGGCTGGATGGAATCACTGAAGCGGTCGGTGTGAGCTTAAATGGACCCCGGGGGATGGTGGAGAACAGGAAGGCCTGGAGGAACATTGTCCATGGGGTTGCAATGAGCCAGTCATGACTTCACAACTAAC
Source organism: Mimophis mahfalensis (assembly GCA_032468015.1). Classification (NCBI taxonomy): domain Eukaryota; kingdom Metazoa; phylum Chordata; class Lepidosauria; order Squamata; genus Mimophis; species Mimophis mahfalensis. Next base: position 5,598 of record JANHFR010008093.1, on the reverse strand, counting down.
AACAGCAACAATAACAATGGTGGACAAGGTCACAAAACTATTTCAAATGATTTGGGTTCCACCAGTCCACTATCAGGCAGATTGTGTACAAATTAATGCCATTCAGTACCAACATTACCCCACTCAGAAATGATCAACTTTTTGGCTTCTATGAAAAGGGATAAGCTTGGCAAAAGGCAACGATTGCTTTCAGCATAAGAATCCTATCTCATCTGTGAAACACAGTGGTGGCAATATTCTGGTCTGGACCTCTGGACATAGGTGGTTTGCCATCATTGAAGGAACTATGAATTCTGAATTGTAATAGGAAATTCTACAGGAAAATGTCAAGGTGCCCTGACCATGAACTGAAGGTCAAAAAAAAGTGGATCATGCAACAAGAGAAGAACACACACGTTGTAAAACCAAAGAATGGTTAAAGCAGAAGAAAGTTTAGAATGCCCAAGTCAAAGTTGTGACTTTAATCCTTCAGAAATATTGTGGGAGGACATGAAGTGAGCAGTACATATGTGAAAGCCCACCAACATCCCTGAAATGGAAGCTGTTGTGTTAAGGAGGAATGAGATAACCTTCCTCCGGACTGATGTGCAGGACTAATCAACAGTTATTGAAAATGTTTAGTTGTGGTTATTGCTGTTCAACCGGTTACTGAAAGAAAAGGCTCACCTACTTTTCCACACAAAATATGTAACTTTGGATCATTTCTTCAATAAATCAACTAACAAATAGTTTTTTGACTCATTTATTTAATTGGCTTCTCTTTAGTTTTAGAACTTCTGTAGAAAAGTGATCATGTTTAAGGCATATTTATGGAGAAACACTGAAAACTCAGAAGCACTTCTGTGTATTAAATGTAAGACAACAGCATTTAAAACATGCCAGTCCAAACAAGCAAAAATAAGACAAGAGCAATCATGTTTAAATACTGTGCCAATCTCATGTTACCTCATAAGCCATGAAAAAGTTTAATCAGAAGAGATATTTGCCAGCTATCCATCAAAATGTTTATTTCCTTAATGACATGACTAACACTTTCCAAAGAGTCATGTTAGGCTTTTAAAAAATACATAATGATTAGTTATATGCAATCATAAAAGCTAGTACATTTATTACATAAGCATTTATTCAGTTCACTTGCAACAATAAATGCATTCCATTTAAGATGACATGAAATCCTTTATTGTAAAAATGAAGAATGTGAACCTATAGATTTGGGGTGTTTTTTTTAAGGATGGTGTGGTGTGAGGTTACTACTAGCCCAGCTGTGAGGAATAGTGTTTTGTATATGTTTAAATCTGACAGCTATGTGGTTAGGTCTGGGGAAATTGGATGGAATGAAGGGACTGTAAATAAAAATAAGGTACGGTAGGAAGATGAGATTGTTTAGCTTGCTACTTACGGAAGACATAGAAATCTGTATTGTTACACAAAGAAAAATGGCTTCATTTTTCCTCTTAATTTTGTTCATAAGCAGCTAACCTGCATTCTGTATGCATTTTGTCTAAACCTTGCCTGCAATAAGAGTCAATCCAGGAGACTATTGGTGAGAATTGTAACAATAAATAACAGTTTTCAGCCACAACTGAATAGTCTTTGAACAACTGAATCGTCTTTTATCGTATGTATCTCAGGACTACATGCTATTACATCATTTGGTGAACTACTGAACTGCAAGAGACAGCTTCCCAATATACACATACCAAAAAAACCTCTTCGTATTGTAACAGTCTTGCACACCACTATTGTTTTATTCCTGAATTCCTCCTAAATGAGTTGAAGACAGTGGTATTCTATTGACCTCTAAGCACTGCGCAAGAGGAAAGAATAATATTCAATCATTGTCTTATCCAAAGTTGCTGAATTTCCTTTACCTATTCCACACAAAAGGGGAGTATAAAATAAATTACTTGGGAGTTCCATCCACACCCTTATTTCATCTGATAAACACAGATCTGATGGAAGGGACAGACAGAGGGGAACAGGAGCAGGGAGGTGAAGGAGATTGTCAATGCTATTTTCTTCTTGAAATATTTGCTAAATATTTTCGAAGCTATTTTCTTCTTGAAATATTCGCTAAATATTTTCAAAGCTATTTTCTTCTTGAAATACTTGCTAAAATGCTAGAAGCCAAGAAATGGGAACTGGATAACCAACAATATTTTTTGTTTTGGTTTCAAATAGTTCCACCTGGATTAGACATAAATCTATTTGTTCTCAACGCAAATAACAATATGTGATAATAGGTCCAGAAGTTCTTTGACCTGGGACTGAGTTCTTATGTAAATTTCCCACTAGATTCCCCCCGCCCCCCATTTTACCCACTAACTGGAAGTAGCATATAAAATTCCATGTTGTGCCTAGAAATATCTCCTGGACTGTGATATGTCTTCAGTCATTTTCTCTTGACATTCAACTGATACACATTTCAGCCCAGTGACTATAATCCTGGCTCCTGCTTTTTTCCCTCCAGAATATTATGCATAATACAGTTGGTCTCTTCAACAGTTTTAAAGGTTTATTTCCTTGGTTTTTTTCAATTGTTGTTTATTGGATTAGAAACTTTCAACTAAACTATTTTAAATATTATTGCCATTGTTATTAATTTCTATATTGTTTTCCAGTTATTAACCACAAGGGCTCTACAACATTTCTTTAAAAGAATGAAATACAGTATATTAAAAAAAATAGAATGGTAAAATATAGTGAAGCTCGAAATCAAGACCAAGTATGAAAAGAATAGCAAAAGAGATCAACATTCAACAGTTCATGAAATTAAACTATAGAAAATGCTTAGTGCACCTCCAAAGCCACCAATCTCCATCTTATATTATTTCTCATAAATATTGTAGGGCTGTAATTTGATTGAAAGCTTCTGAAAGATCAGGCAGCAGAATTTTAAAAAACTAAAGAGCCTATTTTAAGATGAGTCCTGCATGAAAACAACCATATAGTTTTCTTAATAATAAGGAAGAGAGACAGTTTGATTTAGTGGTTAAGACACCAAACTAGAAATTGGGAGACAGTGAGTTCTAGTCCCACCTTGAACCCAAAGCAATTGGACCAAAGCAATTATTTGATTACGTAGTCTAATTTACAGCCATGGCATTTACTGATTTTCTTCACATCCAGGTGTCAGCCAAACCTGGTTCTTATTACTCTTTGGGGATCAGCCGAAATGGTTAAAGGCTGCCACTTATTATAGAAAATGCTGTAATCCCTGAAATCCTACCCACGTTTTCTTTGAACTAACACTTCTCCAACATAATGGGTTGATTTTCCTGGAAACCAGCTTGAATATTATTTCTGTTTCATACACATTGCCTGTTAACAGAACATTCATGGTTACTTAGTTGATTTAATTCAGGGCTTTGAATGACATACTGAACTATGGTTTATCCACCTAAAGGAAGGTATGAAGGATATACTAGGTTAATTTCAATTTATTGTTTAAATGGAATCTTGTCTTTACCCTTCAGTGTCACTGTGGTGCACCTCAACAAAATATCCATCACCTTGTGTCCAAATGTCCATCAAGAGCTTACACTGGCCCAATGTCTGACTTTTTCAACATAGACCATCCTGTCCTTGAATGGCTGGGTGAACGGGACATTAACATCTGAATCACTATAAGTCCATCTATTTGCCATACACTAAATAAAACAAATTCAATTTGTGAGAACTTCACCATTAGAATGTGTTTTTTTTTTAAAAATTCAATTTATATGCCACCCTTCTCCAGAGACTCAGGGCGGCTTACAATCTCTTAGAAGCACAATTCAATGTGCTTAGCAATAGCCTTCATTCTTTAGTATATGCCTGCTTATTAGGGCTTTCAGCCCCCCCTAAGCAGCATTTTTACAAAGTAAGCTTATTGCCCCCAACAATCTGGGTACTCAATTTACCTACCTCAGAAGGATGGAAGGCTGAGTCAACCTTGAGCCTGGTGAGATTTGAACTTGCACTAATTGCAGGCAGCTGGTGCTAAGCACTTAGCCCGCTGTACTATCGAGGCTCTGTTTTAGACAAGTCTTATCCATTTCTCCCTTCACAATATGGTATAGTTTTGAGACCCCACTCACTGAGCAATCGTTTTCAACCTGGATTCCAACAGATATGGTACTTTAGATATGGCCACTCACAATTTTCAGATATGGCCATGCAGATTAGGAACTTGGGAAGTTGTGGTCTCAGGTCTTATAAAAGGCACAAGGTTGAGGCAAATTGCCAAAGAGATATGGCATAAAATAACTGAGGTATCATTTTATTTTCATGTGTAAAAGATTGTTATATATGAAGTTTTGTTCCAAAACTTTTTCTGTCAGACTACCTCAGCTCAACTTTAAATAGACCTGCCTTCAATAGATTGTGAGGAAGAAATGGCATATCTCTAAGATCAACACATGTGATTCTGTAGGAATCAAGTTTCCGTAGGTTGCTCTTTTCAGCCAACCCAGTTATTCATTCTGCCTACAAATCTAAGTTGACAGGTATTGATCTTCTTGAGCCCCGAATGACATTTATTATGAAATTTACAAGCAGCACAATACATTTAGATTGGCATTTGTGTACTTTTGCTTCAGTTTTGCTTTTAAGCCTTTCGGATTTGCTTGATTCTATGAAACTACTTTAAAGATGACAGGGCAAGCAGAGAAAAAAACATAATAATCATCCTTATTCTTCCCCAAACTACATTTTAAAAAGCTTCTTTAAGACGTTTAAATGGGGGAGGCAACTTTTGTAAAAGTTTAGGCCTTTATTATACTACTGTTCTTGAGAAACCCCCTATGGATTAAAATAAAAGTAGAAACATAAAAAGTAAATGCTTCTGGAACTTGGGTTAGTAAAAATAAAACACACAGGAAGAGCATTTGAGCCTGAAAATTAACCAAATAGGCCTACTAAAAAGTAAGTAGGATTGAGTTTGGTAGGGCCTCCTTTAGTGAGAGGATATTCAAATTGCAAATTAAAAATAACTTAATTAATACTCTACCCCTAGCACTTGATAAACTTATTTTTTAGACTTTTAGGTGTTTCTTAACAAAGATTTTTGTATACTTCCCAAAACCTGGCACACATGCTTCCGTATAGCTGTGTGCACAAAATGTGTGGGCAAAGTGTATCGGTTGTTAGACTAGTGGAAACTCACCCCTGCCTGAGGATTCATCTGCAGGAACAAAATAGTACAGTCTACGGGGAGAATATTGTTGGTTTTGTTGTTATTTCATACTTTTCATATTTAGCCATGTCAACCATATTACCTGAGCTTTGGTTCAAATTGACCTCATTCATTTTTTTCTTTCATTTATTTTTTATCATAAAATTATTTTCCTACCAGCAAATAATTGGTGCAAGATATGATCTTGGAGGATGTTTTCAAGCATTCTACCAAGACTTTAAAACTTTAAATGAACAGTAAAGCCGTTAATGGCAAACATGCATTTACCTGCTGTACTAAGATAAACGAAACATTGAAATGCTGAGTATAGAAAAAGGAGTTCTTTTTTTTTTCTTTAAAAAGAAACCTCGGGGTGCCATCGGCAAAACAGTGCCGTTTGGCGACCCCGAGGGGGAGAGCCTTCTCTGTGGGGGCCCCCACCC